>VZTL01042553.1:0-19759 GCA_013400535.1 Scopus umbretta | reverse complement strand
ACAACAACAACAACAAAAGACTACCCGTAATCTAGCCCAAATGTGTCAGCTGGTTTTAAGGAAATGTTTCCCCACAGCTTTAATCTCCTTGTACAGTTAAATTGCTGTGCAGCTTGGGGAGCTGGAAATGATTACTCACTGTGTCTCCATTCAGCCCTGGCCTCTTCATTGCAGGGAGCGTTAATAGTCATCCAAATCCCTCTAAACCCCCAGCTCCAGCAAGGCAGCCCAGCCCCATGCTTGGCGTCACCCTTGCAGGACAGCACAGAAGTCACTCCAAAGCTCGAGCAGCTTCGCTTCTCCATCCCTGGGTGTCCATGGCAGGATGAAGGCTTGAGGGTGGCTGGGGGGGCACCGGGCAGCAGCCTCCACCATGGTTTCCCTAGCACACAGCAATGGGTCCCTGGTTTTTGGATATGGCCTTCACAAGGAGCTATGTGGATCTGAAAGCTTTCTTTTTTTTTTTTTTTTTTCAATTTTAAATTTTAGCTGAACTCTACAGGAGCCTCTAAAATAGCGAGTTCTAAAGTAAATGCTTTCCACAGGTGTCCAAGGCTGGAAAAAGAGTGAAAAAATGGAATTGCTTCACTCTCCTGATACCCTCCTGCTTCATTTGCAGCAAAATAGAAGGACCCTGTTGCTTTTTACAAGGTGCCTGGCTCCCCTGCATGGCTGTCCCAAAGCAGGGCATCAGGCAGCAATGGGAGAAAAACTCCAGAAAGCTGGAAGCTCAGAGATGGTTCAGACTGTTTTGCACATCACCATAGATCAGCGCAGAGACACACTTTGTCCAGGCTGATAGAAGGGACATTGCAGAAGAAGGTCAAGTCCCTGTTTTAGGTGAAGGTTCCCATTTTTTGTTACATCTGCCTTGATTTATCTAACCAAGCTCCTGAGCATCATTGCGAGAAAGGACCACTGGGGAGCAGAACTGTAGCCCTACCGGTTGCCAAGAGCAGGAAAAAGGGGCGAGGGCAGGAGCAGGCAGCAGAGCCATGGTGGAGAGTGTGCCTTGCTGGCAGCATGCTGTCTCTGGGGCCCCAGGCAGCGTGATCACAGCAGCTTGTGCCAGAGACAAAAAGGATCATCAGATCAAACCTGCTTCCACTTCTCATCTGGGATCACTTCTTATCTGTCACCTGAAATCCCAGAACTGAGCCTTCACCACAAACACAAACAGGTTCAGATCTGCAGGGAGCAGAGACAAAGTACTAAACTGATGTGGAAAACATTCATTTTTCTGGGACCAGCAATGCCTTCCCCCCTGACCCCAACCACCACTGGGTTGCAAGGAACAACAGGAGAACATGGCATTCAACCACACACGCACATCATCAGCAACAGGAAGCACCGGTGGAAGTGGATGCTCAGGAAGGAGAACGCGGCAGGATTAGCCATGATGGGCTCAGCAAGGGTCTTCCCAAGGACTGGCCCATCCCACATGCAGCTCAGGGGAGTCCTCAAGATACCTCCTTTGCGCAGCACTGGTGGATGTCTCCAGATGAAGTATTGCTGCTCTCACAATTCCCCTTTCCTCTCCTGGGCAGCCATGCTCGGCCTGCCACAGTGGAAAGGAGCTTGGTGGGGCTGCCCCCCTGCCCAGGGCCGTGGGGGACACCCTAGGCAAAGTCACTGCTTCAGAGCAAGACAGGGAGGGTCAGAAGCAGGAGGTGGTGGGGGCTGAGCAAGCCAGCACCCTGCCGGCTGCAACACCAGCACGGGTCACCAAAACAGGACCGAGCCACTGTACTGGTCCCATAAAAGCAGCAGGATGGCAGCCCGGGCAGCTGGGTGCACAGCCACCTGCCTCGGCCTCCTCCTGCTATGCCAGCTCTGCAGCACGGTGCTATGGGGAGGAACCAGCTCCGGCCACGCTGGCGCAGGCACCGCACGCCCTGCTCAGACCTGCCCCGCTAGCGCAAGGGAGGAACGGCCTCGGCCACCAGCTCCAGCCTGGGCCAGCGCCCCAGGGCCGGGAGTGAAGCGCTGCCCACAGCGGGAGCTTGGGAGAGGTTATCACCACCCACAGGCGGTCATATTTGGATATTAAGATGTGGTAAGTCCTACGCAGTGAAGAAAGACTCCCGCAGTCTCTGAGGCTGTGGGTTCAGAAACAGCACTTCCCTTCACCTTTTTTTTAATGTTTATTTTTAATTGCTTATGCATCTTTTTGCTGTTGCATATTCTCCCCTTGCTTACACCCACTGCAGAACCCTGCTCAGATTTCTCTGGAGGACTCTGATTATAGCAATCCACATCACCCAGTCATCCCATCACATTTCCTTTTCCCAGCTAGGAAGCACCAGCCACCTTGGGGACATTAAGTCCAGCTTTGCCCAGGATGCTGGTGCAGTGGTACATCACACTCATGTCCCATTTCCCTATCACCAATGGCCCAACTCAACGTTAAACCCACAGAAGTGCAGCCAATTCTCCCCAGGGAGTGCAGAAGAGCATGAGAAGGACTTGGAGAGGGAGAACAGGGATGGGGAGGAATATTTCTTGCTCTTCTGCCCCACAAAGACACCTTCTGCCCTCCTCCCACCTTGAGAACCACAGCTCTGGAGCAGGCTCAGGGCACGCCACCAGCCATGCCACCCTAACGAAGTTCAGCGCTATAATTACTCCTTTTCTTTGTGGTTTGCTCTGAACTGCTGAGCTCCCGGCAATTGCCCTTCTCCTCCAACCAGCCTCTTCCTGCACAACACGCTCTCCTGCATACCTTCGGCAGCAGGACAACGGGTTAAGGGCAAGGCAGCTGAGCCTCAGCAGCTGGGGGAAGACAAGTCCCAGCACAGGGCTGAGGGCAGCTGGAGGCAGCTGCCTGCATCCCCTGCTCAGCTGTTTGCTCCAGAGAGCCACCAAGCAAGGGGATTGAGGGGCATCCAGTACCACAGCAGCATCTCTCAGGTGCCCCAAACCCTGGGAGCAGCAAGAGGGAGCAGGATTTCACACTGCATGTTGCCTCTGCTGCAGGCATCAGGGAGCCAATGTTTTTACTTGGGGGGTTGTGGTGGGGCCAGAGCTGCAGTGGAGCTGGCAAGCATTGGCAACGTGCCTGCACCCATCCACAGGGCTCCCTGAGGGTCACTGCACAGCCTCCCCAAAACTCCCCTATGTGGTTACATCAGCGACAAGAAGAGATGCCATCCACCTGCCCAGCATCCCAGGGTGGGTGTCGTGGACCACAGGGAGGAGGACCCTTAAATGGGGTCCTGCAAAAGAGCAGCCTGGGGCAACCTTAAGTCATGGTGATGGAGGAGGTTGGAGATGACCAGGAAGGGGACATGGGCTCTGGCAGCGACTCTGGGCTGTACATCCATGCTGACATGAAGGAGGAAGGAGCCAGAGCACTCCCTACCCCTTCTACTTTGTCTCCTGGCTCTTCTTGGAGGCATTTTGACTGAAAGCCCCTTTTGTACCAGTATCAAGGGCTGGCTTGCTCTTCAAGGCAGAGCGAAGACAGCTGGGCTCCTGGACAAAACTCATCCCCAGCAGCTGTTCTGAGCTTCTGGAGTCCTTTTTGATGCAAAGGACCCTCCCTGTTCCCCTTAGGCAGCTGGGGGATTCAGCAGCTTAGATGGTCTTTTGCTCTTAAAGTGCCAACTATCCACAGTTCAGAGCTTGGGAAGAAGCTCAGAGCAGCCCAGACACAGTAGGGTGAGGCTGAGCACCCACCCACGGGAGAAGATGGGCCCCCTGGGCACCACACACACAGCAGCTGGGGACAGAGAGCCCATAAAGAAGACCCAGGCTGAACCCCATCACTGGGCTGAGTCTTAGGGGTCAGCCATACCCAGCTGGAATTGGACCAAACTGCTCCCTGCTGGAGGTGTTTGTCCACTCTTTAAAACCCATTTCAGAAAAGCCAAACCTAAGCCACACACATGCACAGTGAGAGAAACCCACTCAAGTCTTACAGGTTTGATATCAGTTCCACCATTGACTCCTGATTTGATATTAGACCATGCAGACACCCCAAAATCTGGCCTCTCTGCAGACCCCGTTACTGCCCTGAGACCAGGGAGAGCAGATGGGAGCACAAACAGGGGACCACTGCATGGTGGGGCGAGACAAGAGCACGTGGTCCAGCTCTGGGGCCAGGCACAAACCTCCCAGGTCATGGCTCGGCCACTGCAAGCCATCCCATAACCCCTGAGGAGAGGTGCAGGGTGGAGTGGGGAAGTGGTCCCCTCTGACTGACCGCTGCATCCCTCGCAGGAGAGAGCTCATGAGTGATGGGGAACGGAAAAATAATTAACAGGGCAGAAGATGGGGGGCGGGGAACCTCCAAA
Source organism: Scopus umbretta (assembly GCA_013400535.1). Classification (NCBI taxonomy): domain Eukaryota; kingdom Metazoa; phylum Chordata; class Aves; order Pelecaniformes; family Scopidae; genus Scopus; species Scopus umbretta. The sequence continues at coordinate 15,464 of VZTL01042553.1, read as the reverse complement.
ACATTATGAAGAATAAATGATGGCTGGCGGAGGAGGGAAGCTGGCTTTAATACGGGATTAATCAAAAACAAGACAGAGCTAACATAAGCCAGGGCTCCAGTTTAGTAGTGGCTCTGGTCCATGATGTTATTACACTTTGGCTCCAAGGCCAAGAAAAACCTGACTCCTGCTAATGAAAAGGCGGTTTCTGCCCCACAACCATAAGCAACAATACTAAACAACAAGCTATCACAACAACACTTCCACAACCACCACCTCTCCAGCACCTCAGAGGCTTTTCTAGATGCTGTGCAGGCAGGTGGGTCTGCACACAGGGCCCAAGCTGGCAGAATTGTCCTTTTCTGCAAGCACTCAGGCTTTTGGCATTTTCTTTTTTATTTCTTTACAGGCTTGATAGCATTTTTAATTCAAACTGACAGCTCTTTCACCCAGGATAAACCCAAGGATAACAGCCATGTATGTAGACACATCTGAGCACAGATCCAAGACCAGCCTCAAAAAGCATCACCACTGGAGCCAAAAGAGCAGCCACAACACTCAGTGTCCCCACATTGGCTCTGAGCTCAAAGCAAGGGACGATGCAGGTATCAGCCAGCGTCTCACGCAAGCAGCTGCCCAGAGCTGTACTCACCTTCTTGTCTCTTTGGTGGGCTCTCCATCAGCACCGGCTGCAGCTTTGGCTCTGCCTGGGGAGGCTGGGTGGCCAGGGGAGGCTCCGAGCTCTCCACTTGCCGCGCCAGTGGGGCTGGGACCTCAGCAGCCTTTGCTACCTGAATTTCCACACGCTTGGTGGCCGTGTCAGGTACAGCAGCGTTGGCCGTCTCGGCTCTCCGCTGGGGCATCTCAGGGATCTTTGATGCTGGCGCCTCCACCCTCCGGAGACCCGGCTCCTGGGGCTTGCCGAGGGTGATCTCAGTCCTCCTTGGGGTGGGCTCTGGGGGTTTGTGCCCCAGTACCTCTGCTCTTTTGAGGCCAAACCTCGACAACCCTGAGGTGGAGTTCTCCACCTGCTTGGATGAGATGTCAATGGAGATTTCTGTTCTTCTGGACACCGGCTCAGGCAGTTTGGGTCCAGAAAGCTCCACTCTCCTCAGAGAGGGCTTGGGTGATCTTTGGCTTGTGGGGTCCGCATGTCGGGCAGATGGCTCTGAATTCCTGGCGCCGAGTTCCTGAAACTTCTGTGTGGAGCTGGACACAGTGGACCGGAGGAGAGGGTTCGGGGTCCGTCTTTGTGGGGTGGAGGAATTTGAAGACTGATCTACCTCCTCAACCTCAAAAGATCTTTTCAGAGCTGAAAAACATGAAAAGGAGTTCAGAATTTAGTTACCATCCACCTGAGTATCCCAAGAGAGGCTTACAGACACCGTCTGAGGCTCGTAACCCCACTCCTGCTCCTCCACCTGAAGGTTCATAATCCCATTTAAAGCAGGTGAGGACCAAGGGCCAGGCTCTGCCTCTTTAGACAAGTTACAAACCTAGTTACAAAACTGGAACCAGAGCCAGGAAATTCAACCCCAGAGTAGAAATGATCCCATGCTGCCCTCCATCCCACCCACACCCTATACGTGCTCAGAGGGGAGCAGAGGGCCCCATGGCAGTACAGCAGAGCACAGCACGCCACAGGACTCAGTGGCTGCCAGCAACCTGACTCCCAACACCTCCCTTTTCCCCTTGCAACCGAAGGATGAGCAGATAAACTCAGGCTTCCCAGTGAGTGCAGCCAGCTAAATCCAAGTCAGGAACATGAAAACAGTCCCAGGAGAGCATCAAATCCGTGTAAATGCAGCAACAACAACAAAGGTAGCAGCCACAGAAGCTGATATCCTTGAAAACAATCCTAGAGATCACCTGGGCCAAAGACTGAAGTGCTTTCAAAACATGAACATGAGACCCCGATGCAAAGAAGGGGCCATCTATGAGGCCTTAGGGACATCCTCAGGCCTGAACATCATGATCCCCATTTTACCAATAGGGAAGTCAGGAGGCAAAGAGGGACAAGATGCAACATCAGATTGGATGTTCCGGTTTATGCGTGAAGAGGCAGCAGAGTCCCACCTTCATAGAGCCCCAGTACCGCGCAGGATCTGCCCCTGCGCTTTCAGCTGCCATAGAGCAGACACACAGGTCACCCACACACAGCAGAGAAGCACTCAGACAAGCGCCTGTCGTTCAGCTCTGCCCATCACACAGGTGCCCCTCAGCACGCAGAGCTCCCTGGTCAGGCAGGCCACGCAAGAATGAAACCCCCCGAGCCAGGAGTGTGTCTAAGGAAACCTGATGGATGCTGGTGTCAGACCCCTCAGCTCAGGGGCACAAAGCATCACCAAAGGAAGCCTCCATTTGTGGAGTGATGCTCCCATCCCAGCTGCCTGACCGCTTCCTGGCTCACACCTGGACAGCCACGTGTCCCCCAAGCAGCCCTTCCCATGCTGCTCCAGCCAGACCTCACTCAAGGAGGAGAAGCCTTTAAGCCAGTCAGACCCCCTACTCTACACAGGAGCCAGCCAGGTGGAAATGAAGGGCTGAACTTCATGGGAAGGGGGGAAAATGCAGAGAACTGCTGCTGGATCCTGTCCAAATGCCACGGGCTGCCCATACCTCCATGCCCCCCAGCACCCAGCCAGGTGCGGGGTTGAGGCAGGATGAGGCGCAGCCCCGGGGTCCCAAAGCATCCCCCGCAAAGCAAGGCTGAGCCAGCATGGCGACAGTCTCAGCACGGGGCAGCTGCACTGCTAACGGCATAAGCATCAGTAATGAGTTCACCCATCCTTTACGTCAACAGGACAATATCAGCAAGATTTAACCTTTAAAAACCTGGGCTTGAGATCACACAGGATGCCAGGAACAGGGGGAAAGACTGGACCGCAGCCTTCCCTCTTCCAGGGTTGTCCACCCACCTTCCAGCCACCCCTGGGGTGGAGCTGGAGAAGAGCCACCAGGCAGGAAGCGCCTCCTCTGCTCCATGGGGCTGCTCCAACCCCTCAGGGCAGGGCCAGGGGGCCTGGGGACCGGGGGACCCTCCGTCCCTCAGACACATCCGTTTGCCGGAGAGGAGCCATCTGGCGTGGCTGGGTCCAGCCGGCGGGACGGGGGGGCCGTCCACGTGGCAGCCGCCCCGGCTCTGCTCCTCCAGCAGATTGCAGACGCAGCTGCTGACACCCACCACCCCTCGCTCCAGGCAGGGCAGGCAGCAGATGCGCCTGCCTCTGTCCTCGGGACAGCGATGGCCTCTCCGAGGGGTCCCAAAGGTGCTGGTGAGGAAAGCAAGACCCTTGGAGCTGGGTCTCACATGTCAGACAAGCCATGAAACGGGGAAACACAGGGGTTAAAGTGTTAGGATACAGGCTTTGGGCTGCTTTCCCTTTTTTGGGGGAGAATACGCAAAACCTGCTAAATACGAACACCAGGCTGCAACACCAGAGAGAACAGGCACTGCAGAGGCTGGGACTGGGATCATCCCCAGAATGCTCCGTATTAGTGACCCTGCAAAAGCCCCTCCCAGGAGCCTCTCCGTGCTCAGGGACAGACAGATGTGGGCATGGACACACATCCACATCCAGAGCTGAACACAGCTCTGGTTCAGACTCTGGCACGGGAACTGCCGGGAAGCCACAGCTACCAGTGCGGGGGGCCCGGCTGGTGTGGGCAGAGAGGATCACACAGAGCAATTCACCCTCAATATTAACCAGATGGAAACAGCACCGTGGCTGCTTTATGGCTACAGAAAGAGGAAAGCACCTAAGCACAACACATAACATCTATCATGTAAAACCCAGGAAAGGCCCCATGAAGATCACTTAGTGACAAAATGGTCTGTCCTACGTCTCAAAAATATTAAGGCATTGGTAGAAGGAAGGAGGGATGCAGTAAAGAAAAATAAAGTTGTTTTTTCTCCGTTTTACCCGCTGTGTTTACTGAATCCCGCAGGGCCCTCCCAGCCGTGTCACCACTCGCTCGCAGAGGTGAGATGCTCTCTGTGGCAATCTCTGCCCTGTGGTCTGTGCTTGGCACATCTCGTCCACTGCAGGTCTGCACCTAAGTCTTAGTTATCAGCACCCCCAGAACACTAACTAAAAAATGTCCCACACCTGAGAGCTGTTCCAATGTGTCCAAAACTCTCACGTCTCCGAAACTGAGCTGGAGCTCAGACTCTCCAGCACAGACTTCTCTATCGTTTTCCTTCTCCATCACACCCTTAATCCCAAAAAGAAAGAAAAGAACATTTTATCTCTTTTTTCCCAAATTCCCAAGTTTAAAACAATGCACCAGTCAAGCACAGTTTGCATTTTGCAGGAAAACAAAGGGAGCGGAAGGGACGACCCGACGGGGAGCCTTTCCCCGGCCTCGAGCAAAGCTGGGTGGGCAAGAGCAGCAAAGGACACAGCCTGGCCAGGCGCCGCAAGCTCCCTGATGGACGGGATCTTAGTTTTGTCCACGTCAGGCTTTTAAAACCTGCTTGTCACTCCTCCAGCCAGACAGCTCAGCCTCATTTTATTCCCTTCAACAAAGCAGCCTAATAACCTCATGACAGATGTGTCTGGAGGAACAGTTTGCAAGCAAATGCTCTCAAGGAACCTGATAGCAAAGGAAACACTGGCAAGCATCTTTTCTTAATGAACATCCCTCTGGAAATTTCTCAGTACCAAGTGGTTTGGGGATTTCTTTTTGACCCGATAAAGAGCGTTGGATACGAACAGCCCTGCTGACCTCCAGGGTTCATTGCATGAACCACTTCTATCATCTCAGCTCCTTTCAGTTCCCCTGCTACTTGCTACTGCCAAAAGAAATGGTGGCATCAGAGACCGGGTGGTGGGTCACTCAATGACAATGCTGGAGCTGTTGCACATGGTCCTTTCTTTTGACCTCAAACCTCTCAAAGTGCCCCATGCCTGGGGTAAACCTGTCCAATGCCACCAGCACAGTCTTTCTGGAGCACAGCCATCCCCTGCCCTTATTGAAGGGCTGGACTGAATACAACACCCAAAAAATGGCTTTTCTCCAGGTCTTTCTGGGCCCTGCTACAAAAAGGAGAAAAAGGTCAAAGCCCAGACACAAAGGGATTCAAAAAGCGTAAGGAAGAACCATGACACCATGATTACAGCTGCAGGAGACTCAAGCTATCCCAATAACACCTCCCATGCCAGTGCTGTGGTCCTGACAGGCAGTAAGGGGGTACCGAGGAGCTGGGCAAGGAACCGTCACCCCAAGGGAGGGTTGGAAATGGCTCAGCACAGTTTCTGACAGCAAAATCACAAGGACCCCCAGTTCCCAGTGGCATTCCCTTCCCAATGGTGTCACTGATTTGCCTGGGGGCAGCCCAAGAGCTTTCCCACTGCTGGCTCTCTGCAGGATGGGACGTCCATCTCATGCCTTCCATTGCACAGGGATTTTGGTACCCGGCTTGTCCTGCTGTCACATTTGGCCAGTGCCCCGAGTCCAGCATGGTCTGAGGAAGGTCAAACATCCCAGGCACAAGAAAGAAGAGGGACTGTGACCCACAGAGTTTGTGTTTCCACCTCTTAGACAGAGACCCACTGCCATGAGTGTGATCCTCAGGGATGCCACCTTCAGCAACGGTGGCCCTCAGTGGGACCAAGCAACGGCTGCAGCTCCCCTGCTCAGCATTGCCTCTCTCCTACTCCTTGCACAGAGAAGAGACAAGGACCTTAGGAAGCAAAATAACTCTCAAAGAAACAAGAAAATGCTTAAAAATAGCCTGCCCTGCTCAGAGCCAAGAAAGGAAAGTAAACAGCCTCTGCTCCAGATGACCCTCCTCCCAGCTTCCTGCAGGGAAGCTGGCGTATTCATTACAACAACAGGAGCCAAAGGCAGGGTCGAGCTGCGGGCCCTGCACCCCGCTCCCACCCGCATGGTGCCAGGGTCCCATGCCAGCAGTCATGGCTAATGCTCTGGGTCCCTGTGGGGCTCCAGATCCACATGTCCCTGACACCCCGGGGAAAGTTGTCCCTGCCCTGAGCAGGGTTCAGGATGGCCACGCTACAGGGTTATCCCCGCTATGATATTTTCCAGGGGATTTTTGGCACTAGCAGGGCTTCCCCAGCCCCATCAGCAGCATCCGATCTGCTGGCTGGTGTTGGAAGCAGCTGGCAGGGAAAGAGGTGGAGGTGCTGAGCATCGCCCTTCCTTCTCTTCCTCTGGAGGTGCGTGCGTAGCAGGGCGTGAGCACAAAACGGTGTTACCATCGACGCGTGCTTCCTTTTAACCAATTCCAAACCAATTCAGGCAGCTCTGGCTCAATCCACCATTGCTGAGGGCAGTGGATCCCCTCCCACAGCAGGGAAAGCCCAAAATCCCCTAAAATGAGATTTCTAAGTGCGTCCTTTCAGATGCAACCTCTGCCAGCTTCTGCCCACAAACATCATGCCTGGGCTGTGAACTACTCAGCTGCAGTGTCCCTTTGGGGACCAGACCTTTGCCAACCTCTCGAGGTCGTGGTGTTTTGCTCAGCATCATGCAGCCATGGCCCTGCTGTGCAGGGCCAGCATTAAAAAAATAACAATATTAATCCTGGCAGATGAGGGAGGCACGGGTTTTCCGAGATGGCACCTGCCGCAGGCAGCTCTGCTGGCTGTGCAGAACAGCGGCAGCTCGTGTAAACCCGCAGCCTTGACCCAAACATGGTCCCTGCCAGCCAGGCACTTTGGGGCAAGGAAGGCATGCCTTCATGCCTGGCTCAAATGCTCCCCAAACAAGCACAGGGCCTGAGAAATAGCAAAATATTTGTCTTTCTATTTTGTGCTGCAGCACTGGGATGTCTGCTCAGCACGGTCACTGCATGCTCCCAGTCACCCCATGGCTATGCACCAGCAGGTCACACGCCATCAGTTAAAGCTGCTCTTTAGGGATCTTGCAAATTGGGAAGAGAGGGCAGAGGTCTGCTTCAAATCCCAGTAGCTCACATGACAGCCAAGATTTTCTGGAGAAGCCACAATCGAGTGGCATGGCCAGGACCTCGTATCTACACGCTCCTCTCCCAGAAGGCAAGCCCCTCCTTGGGGGTCCCAGCCAAGCCAAGGGCACCCAGATGCCAAGAAGGGCTCCAGCTCCTCCCCAAGGGCTCCACATCTTCTGGCGGGAAGCACCAGCATTGTATGGTACATCATCCACCACAGCTCATCGTGCTCCGCAGTCCGGCTCAGGACACCTCATGGGACCCAGGGTGGGTTGAAGGAACATCTGCTCCTTCTTTCTTCCTTTTTAAACAGAATACACCAAGTAACAGTTGAGGGGATGCTTTATACAAGGAAACCTCTATGCACAGAGCTCGGGAGAAGATCAAAATAAACAGTGAGGGATGCTGGCTCCTGCAGGACCTACTTCACAACCGGAGCCTCAGCCCCTGCCACGGCTGCAGCGCCCAACTGCTTCCCATTAAATATCCTCTGCCCCTCACATGGTCTCTGTAACCCAGGGGTTACGTTTGCTTGCTTGCTTAAGCACAGAAAGCTTTTCTTGGGTTTTTTGACACATAAGAGCCTTATGGGACTAGGGCAGCCAGGCGCCCCATTATTACACATGATACAATGGTACCGTTTGAGAGCGCTGACTTTCTCTAAACTGCTACCAGATGGTCACCTCCTGTTCCCAGGGAGGAAAGAGGGGGAGGCTGCAGGTCTCATCTTTCAAGGAGCCCTTGGAAACCCAACATAGCATTAACCGCTCATGGCCCTTACAGCTTCCCAGACCCCTGTCACCAGGCAGCAGGATGCTCACGGCAGTTTTCTGGCCCAACTCTAGTGCAAAGAGCGTGTTTGCCCATGTTACCACGGGGCCACCTGGGTTTGGCTTATCCTAACCCACTGTCTGTGATGCCACTGAATAGCTGCCACCATCTGTAACAGAGGTGGATGCATTTTAGTGAACTAAAGGTTCAGTTGTAGGGACAAGTAGGATATTCTTCATGTATCTATAGGGTGTATATACACTGTATATTAAACGTAAAGGTCCCACATCAGAAGGGGAAGGGAGCTGCAACCATGCTGTAGGGACAGAGCAGGATACCTCTATCCCATCCTCAATAATAAGGTGCTCCCAATTGCACTGAGCCCCTCAGTGAGGTCAAAAACACGAGGCTGAGACGGGAAATTCACTGGCACTGCAGGCAGCAAGTGATGCTACACATGCTGTCAGTGCTTTCTGTGAGTATACCAACAGCTTAAAAATGGCATGAGAAATTTGGATCCCCTCTTACATATGGGGAAATTAAGGCAGGAAACTTTAAAAGCACCTTTGCCAAAGCTACCAGTCATCCAAAGCAAGAGAGAAGTCAGGGTTGCTGGATCCCCTCCCTGTGCTTGCACCAGGAGGTTTCACACCTTTTTTTTTTTTTAACCAATACACCAACCTTGTTGCAATTCATACTNGGCTCTGCCACAGGCTCTCTGCAGCTTTTGCCTCCAGTCTGTGCTCCAGCTTCCTTTCATACGGGGAGGAGGAAGAGGAGAAATAAATCTTCTCTGTGCCTCCCAGGGGACTTCAGATTTGGTTTGGTTCACTAATATTTCTAAAATGCCTTAAAATTATTACCCAGAAGGCAAAAGTATGATGCAGATGGTCTTGCAGTCTCCAGACCATCCTGTGCCACCAGCTTCGGTGCCCGGATGCCATCTGCATGAGTCACGACTCCCAGCGCCCACACAGGGGACATGGAGAGTGACTCAGGTGGATGACAAGCCTTGGTGGCGGGGACCGGGTGATTAAATCATTAAGTGACTAAGTCTCTGCTTGAGAAGATGCTCTGATGGGTGTTACAACATGCTGATTAAAAAGCTACAGAAAAGGGTAAATTAGTAAAAGTGGCTAAAGAAGTGACCCAGGAGCCATTCAGGCCTGCAGCGCTGCCCACCGATTGCTGGTGCCATTGCAGACAACTCTGGTGTCTCTGTTGGACAGGACACCCAGCTCTGCAATGTGAGCAGTTGTCCAAACGTCCTGAAGGCTGGCAGAGAGCAGACTTCTCCTTCCACCTCCCTGGTAAACATGCTTTTTTTTTTTTTAAAAAAAAAAAAGAAATCCATCCTTTTCACATTTCCCCATATTTGCACTTCCAATGACCAGATGAAAGAAAGACTGAAGTCCCAACCCCAGTCCTCACCACGCTCCTTCCCTCCCAAACCAGTCCAGCAGACCAGTGCCAACATGATGCTGTATGCTGATGCCCTCACTCACCACTGACCCCTGCCATGACTCCTAGAGGTGGGACAAGCTGGTGAGCACCCAACTCACCAGGAGGCAAGGGGCTGTACAATTTTGGAATGCTTACTCAAACTGCCACCTCTACTGCTGGGAGGATGGCGGCACAGACCCATGTGGTCATAGTGTCTCCTGCCCTGCAATCCATGGGAGGCTGCCTGACATTGGTGGTACCCCAACCAACAGGCTGATAGCCCATCCCAACTTGCCCTAACTTGGGTGCCAGCAACAGGACACCTGCTGCAGCACTAGGAGGATGCAGGGGGGGCAGACCACCCTGACACCCATGATGTCTTGCCTTTCGGCACGCAAACCAGTCAAGAGCCAGCTTGGACGGAACCTGCACCTGGGTCACCACTCTAAAGGTGTTCCCAGGAGACCCAAGTGCTGAGGTCTGTCCAGCAACCTCACAAAAGCAATTGTGGCAAAAGCCTGAGTCAGAGCCATCAGGAGATGAGAGCTCTCATTAACCTGGGGGCAGCTTCTTAGAATAAGTTGAGGGTAACTATAAACCCCTTCATTGCCCAAGGGCTACTCCTCACCAGCACCATTTGCCCAGCGGGGAAGGGAGAGAGGAAGACTCTCCTGCACCAGCACAGCAAGTGGGTGCAAACTGCTGACCTCTCCACAGGCAAAGCAGAGGGGTGTAAGGACCAAATGGCACCCTGCAGGTATGAAATGAGAGCTGTCCAGGACACAACCCCGGCCCCATGCCAAAAAGCACAGGGTAGCCCACCTTTGTCCCATGAAGAGATCCCTTGATGGACCTTGAGCCCCACCAAACAGGCACATCCCCATTGGGAACTGGACTCGGACTCGTTAACTCATTTTACAGGCTTCAAACAAGCTTAATCAGCATTTAGAATGATGGAGAAGGTGCCAGAGCTCACTGCAGCAGGAGGAGGGAGCGAGGCTGGGAGCAGGAAAGAGCCTGCGTAATAGTCCTGCAGAAAGACATTGCCATAAATATCAAATATCAGAGTTAGAAACACAAATATCTAGAGTGATTATGGCCTCTGAAGTCTCCATTATTGTCTTTGGATTTATGACAAGTCCCAGTCCAGGCTTTTGTGACTGCTGTCTGGGTCCTGGCTCCTGGGAAAATGGGCTGAGCAGCTCCTGCAAAGACAGGCTGCAAAACAGAAAATAAACCAGCACCCAGACAGTGCGGCCACAGGAGACCTGGAGGTGCCAGGACTCTCACTAAGCAGCAGGTTTGCTGGCATTTATTGGCCAAGAGATGCAGACATGGTCACTCAAACGTATTAGGCATGACCCAACATGTTCTAGAGGTGCTTCCTGCTCACTCCACTGCCATAAATCACCAACAGGCGATGAGCAAAGAGTAAAGTTGGACAATTATTATATTTTAGGTGAGCTTCTTACTAGGGGAGAGAGGCTACCAAGATCCCAGAGACTGGCAAGTACTTTGAAGAGCCAGTACGATGTACACGCTCCAAACCTTGACTTACCTTCAGGCACCAGCAGTACACTTGCATGGCCAAAGTAGCTGCCCTGGTGTAAAGACTCATCCACTCTTTGTCCCTTCCCATCCAGCCACTTTTGAAAGGTTTATGACTAGTGCAACACTGTGCTCACTTTGCCCAAGACTAATCTCAAATGGACAGCAAGAGCTTGCCCATACCAGCCAACACTGGAAACTCTCCATGCTGACGCAGAGCCAAGGACACTCTGCTCCATGCTGCAGTAGTTGCCCATCCCCAAGGACATGCAGCCCAGCCCTCCTTGCATAAGATGACTATAAACAACGACCTTTGGATGATCCTACATCCTAACCGGGGCCAGAGGCTATCCCCAGAGCCTATCTCATGTGGACAGAGAGATCCATGTCCTGTTCTTCCCTTTCCCACTCCCTCACAACCTTTTTATTCCCAAGGAACTAAATATACATAGGGGAAAAAAACAACCCGCAGTGGCAGGTCTCCACTGCTGTAACCAGGCAGATGTGATTTTTCCACTCTGCACATGAAAGGCCAGTTCTGTAGGGGAAGATACAACTTGCTGCTGGGGAAGACACAGCTCCTGCCTTCCCATAGGCACCTTCCCCTGGCTCCTGCCTCTCCCACCACGTGCTGATTTGGCAGAAAACTCCCATCCACCCCATTGTTTTGTCGCAGATTCAGAAACATAGATAGGAAGAGAAGAAAAGAAAGGCAACTCTCCAAAGAGCCTGTAAAGCTTGTCTTTGAGGACATCAGAGGTGACCCACCATCTCGGAGCAGCATGCTACAACCATCAGCTGGGAGAGTGGTGCTGGCTCTACCCAGGCTGGGCTGGTGATGAAGACTACCAGAAGAGACTAGTTGCAGTATAATTTTTTGGGAACAGCCCATGAAATCCAACAACTGACATTCAGAAGCTTTGCTTCACTCTAGGATTGAGATGATCTGAGATATAATCTTAAAGACCTTTTTGCATTTCCCTTTCCAGGCACTGACCCTCCACACATGTGGGACCATTAGTCACAGACCCAGTCTCCCAGCCCACTCCTATGCACATAAGCCAAGGAGAGCACTCATCCTGAAGACCCACGGCAGGGCTTACAGGAGACACCCTGAATCCAAGTGAGATGTTTACACGAACACGAAGCGCAACACCTCTTGGGGGCTTTTCACCATACTGAATTCAAGCCACATCACCCACATAACATTGCAACCATCCCTCTGGCGCGTTCCTGCTAATATTAGCAGCAGGGTTGAGTCCCAGCATCCAGAGCACATGGGCAGCAGCTGCTCCCCACGGCAGCAGGCATGTCAGCCCTGAGCAGCCCAGGGGACGCACCACGGCCATGTGTCCCAGAGACATCCCGGGCATTTACTGAAGTAAATTTTAAGGATGAGCCCATGAGATTCATGCATGCAGAAAAGCCTATTTCTAATACAGCCCCCACCTGAAAACAACCTGACTAATATTTTTTTTTTCTAATAACCCTTATAACCACAACATAACTTAGCACAACTCAGTACCTCATTGAGACAAAGTCTTTGGCTGAAATACTAGAAATACGGTGCGTCAGGTGGTGCAAGAAGTACATGTCTGTAGGGAAAGTGTCCAGTGGTGCATAAGAAAAAAAATAAAGATAAAAAACCAGCAGAGAAGCCTTCTTATCACCACCGATGTGACCTGGCAGGGCTGAAGGCTCCCTGCCCTCTGTACCCAGCTCCACACAGTGCACAACTGCTCAGACCACAGCACTCCCAAGGCTTGCCCGCAGCGAGCGTGTGCTCCCCAAGGGACCTGGGCTACAGGGAATAGGTAAATCAGGGATTAAGAACCATCAATGAAGGCTGTCTCGTGGTTTCTGCCAGAGCGAAGCTGCAAGCCTGTGTCCCCCCAGGCTCTAGCTCCAGACATCACACTGAACCCCTCAGCACCACCCTGCCACTCCACACACTCACAGACCCACTCGGCATTTACCACAGCTTGTGACATTTATTCACAGCTTGCACCCGCTATGACATTTTGTGTCTCAACATTACAAGAAAACGAATCTGGTGCTGACTGACAGCATTGGCAAAAACAAAGAGTGCTCAGCATCACTGCTGCCAACTCACCATCAGTGATTGCCAGCAAAAATGTGCTTCAGTTACCCCTGGGACTCTGCTCGGCAGCAACCACATCCCATTGGGATGAGGGGCTGGAGCAGATCTCTTCTGTCTTACTACCAGGCAGTAGCTCAGGAGTGCACAGTGCTTTAAATCCTTAGCAGAAAGATGAGTACCACGTTGCCGAGTTATCTTTGGGCGTCATCACAACCAAACAAAGCTGCAAGCAGGAACATCCGCCCCTCTCTGCAGTCAAACGCCACAGACACCAACACTCCTGTATCACCCAACCTGAACAGTGTCAGGATGGTTTGGGGTTTATACAACATTAACACACTGCACAAGCATCCCACCACCTGGGTTATTTACTGCTACAGGTTCCCTTCCCTGCCACTCAGGGGTTCGTGTCTGAGACTCCAGGGAGCTGAGCGACCTGCAGACACTTCCGAGGCAGAAGTGAGCTTGGCAAGCGCTGCCGCAACCATAGCTGAATGAGCCACACTTCCAAAAACCTGCCCAAATCTATAAACCCATGGGCAGAACTATAATGCTCAGTAGATCCTGGCAAACCACAGGCCAAATAATGCTCTCCCCCATTAGAGATGAAGAAGGTCTTGCCAGTCAGATAAGCGGTATTAGTGCCCTCCCTGCAGGACCTGCTGGCTCGATGCGAGGTGGACACGTGTACTGCTGCTTGGGTGTGACCATCCCCATCGCATCATCGGCCACAAGGAAGAACGCACTCTACTGTGCTGTGTTTCCCTCTCACGTGTTGCTCTGATTTAGAAATGAAACTGGAATTGAGTATCTCCTTCCCCCTCCCGAAGGGCCCTTGCATCCTCCTCGGGCTCACGGAGGCTGGCAGCTCCCACACCAGCAGCCCACAGCCGAGCCTGCAACCCTCTGCCTTCTACAACTCAGCAAGTACAAGAAACCTGTCGGTCCTATACCAGGGAGGGATGTACAAGGAAAGCAGGCAGGAACAACCAGGGTGATTCAGGAGGGCAGGAAGCGTGTGACAAGCAAGAACAAAGAAGGGTCTGGCTGCTGGGTGATCTGGTGTTTCTTCTGCTCCATGGTATTTTTGGCTGATCTTTCCTGCTTGGCCACATGCGGCCTTGGGGCTGAGATACCCACCCAGCAGACACGAACACTCCATCTCCTGCCCTACAGGCTAGAAATTAATTGCCTTGTCCTTGGGAAGCTTCTATCCAACCCAGAAAACTAATTAAATTGTGAAACAGTAGCCCGGATCCCTGCTCAAGGGCAAGGCCAGACCTTTTGGCTGCAGATGCACAGAGTTTTCCCCAGCCTCTCCCTCTGCACAAGCAGGAACTATAAAGCGCTCCATGGACTGAAAAAAATTGCACTGCAGAGCGGCTTGGTGCCACCAAGGAGCACATACAGCCTGAACAAGCAGCCCTAGGGGCTCACAGCAGAGCCTTTATCATATCCAAGTAGGGAATTACTCATTCTTCAGAGATTTAAATGCAATTGGGGCAGGCGAGAGGAAGGGCTGTAATTACATCAGCACTCGGGAGCCCTGCGGTGGGGAAGGTCACGAGTCCCCAAAGGACAGTTACAAAGGCACCGTTGAACCCCGAGTGCCAAACTGATGGTGTATGAGGGTTGCTGTCTGTGTCCCAACACTTATTAGTCCCAGTCTTCCTAAGGGACGTGACTTCCCTCAGCCTCCTGCTAAGCCCTCCCGCTCCCAACTTTAGCTGAAGCCCAGGGGCTGGAAAAAGAGAACATGAATGTGGCCAAACCTTACGACACGGGCTGCAGAGACCCCAGCTCTGCCACCCATTTCCTGCCTGACCTGGAAGAAGAACCCTTGTGCTCTCAGCTTCCTCAGCTACCCAGCAGGAAAAACACCATCGCGCTCCTTCCCGAAGGCAAGGCTGGATTCACCAGGAGGTGGTGAAGTTGTCTCAGCCTATAACTACACACGCAGCCCCTGGATAAGCTTCCACCGCGGCCCCCGGATCTCCACTATTTCTTTGTTTTTTTTCTAGAAACCGCTGCATGAAGCTCAGTTTGGGTCGCTGCCAGGACGTGAGAGTGCATAGGGACGGAGCTGCTCTTCCAAAAACTCTGCTTAGGAAGATGAGCTCCCCTGAGCTGATCTCTCAACGCCTGCTTCAGATGCAACCCCCCACCCCTCTTCTGCCCATCTTTGACTCTCATACCCATCTGGCAGCAGCACGCCTCTCCGCTAGCTTATTTTCTTGCCTGAAAAAGCCAGCATTCTGGGCAAGAGCCACAGACGCCCAGGGAGAAGGCATCCCCGTCCGCACGCCAAGGGAATTGCAAAGAGATACCCCATTGGAGAGCAAGAGAACGCTATCGGGCAGCTGGAGCTCTGCCATGGGACAACTGCAAAGCTTTCTAGGGCAGGCAGCTCCCGCTATGGACATATTTGAAACTTAGGTTCGTTATCCATCTCCCAGCTACTCTAGGGCTGTGTTTGCATCCAAAACGTAGGAGTCGACAGAAGGGCCGGTGCCTGAGGTTTCACAGACATTTTTAGTCGTGTCAGGCGTGTGTTTGCAGGGAAAAAAACTACATAAACCAACTCGGGAAAGGCAGGAAAGGAAAAACATCCCGTAAAATCCTGCCTTAGCAGATAACACCCGGGCGCAACGGTGCTCCGAACAAAAAGATACCGCCGGGGGCGGCAGC
>VZTL01042541.1:1929-25041 GCA_013400535.1 Scopus umbretta | reverse complement strand
AAAAACCAAAAAACCCAAAACAATCAACCAAGAAAACCCC
Source organism: Scopus umbretta (assembly GCA_013400535.1). Lineage (NCBI taxonomy): Eukaryota > Metazoa > Chordata > Aves > Pelecaniformes > Scopidae > Scopus > Scopus umbretta. The sequence goes on along the minus strand of VZTL01042541.1, from coordinate 25,001 downwards.
CATTTAGTACAGTAAATTCAGTAATAAGTTGATTCTGAATAACCTGCATATATAAAACAGGTAACCCTCAGAAAACAGAGGGCTCAGAGACTGTGTTTATCAATTTTCTGAGAGAAAGAGTATTTGTGCAGGAACTAGGACAAATAATTCTCTTACCTAATCTTGTTCAATGTTTATCTCTTGGTGTCTCTTGTACCTAAAGAGAAGCAAAGAAGATTCATGTAACTCTCCTGTAGTTCATTTGATTGTAAAAGGCTAAAGTATTATCAGCCATGCCAGATACTATCACCAGGAATACATTTCTGAGAGGTGTAGTATTTCCACTGGAATTAACCAGACTACATAGATTTGGCAGACATTCTCAAGCTACCTTCCAAGAGGGTAATATGCAGTTCCTTGACTCCACTTCTCAGAAGAAGCTCTGAGGTATGCAGATAGGCAACTTAGTGTATTATTTAAGAAATAAGGGTAACCCAAAAACACTTTCTGATTTAAGTTTTGCTCCCTGAATGCTGATAACTTGCTATAGTAGAGTACAAGACTTGAACAAGATTTCCATGTTTCACTTGCAGGGGATTACTTTTAAATAGTATTTAGAAATATTATTCTTTAGGTCCTGTAAGTATCTCTGAGACCTTAAGACAGCACTAGAGATTTGGACCGATTAACATAAAATGGACAAATTTTCCTCATGTCTGACTTCAGGGTTTCAGAAGAGCTCTGGAAGGCTCAGGTAACAACACGTTAACACTATAAACCACTACAAAAAATAAGTGAAAACTACGTAGAGTGAAACACAGAGATATAACTCAAGTAACACTAATATTTCAAGTATTAAGATATTTGTTCTAAATAACAACACAAAGGAATCTATCAGATAATAAATGTGTATACCTAGATATTATCCCAATATAGATTTTTTGATATGTGGTAAGACTGGAATTAGATCATTCCACTAAATCTTAATTGGCAGAATTTCACAAAAGTATGTCATTCTGTATGAGTGATTTCAGTGCTGTTCTTCAATCATTCTTACTTCTGTCCTTCTTATTGGTACCTGGAGATAGAACTGATGGAAGAAAGGGTAAACATTTTTCTTCTCTGCAGTTTTTCTATCAACACTCTAATATCAGTCCATAAGCAACTACCCAGGAGTGAATATGTTGTCTCCTGCACTGAAACGGACACAATCTTGTATATGTTTCCATGACTTAAAGGTTAAAGTGTAGACCAGCTGGAGAGGAAATTGCAATCTGAGCATAAATTTTATTTAACCAGCTTGAAATTCAAAAGCAATTCTTTGACTTTTTCCTTGATAGTTCTTGTAGCTACTTCAGATCAGTCTTCTACAGCAGTTCTCATTATAAGCTATTTTTCATATAAATCAAAGACTGACATGGCAAGCTCAATAAGAGTTGTCATAGAAGAGACCTCTCACACATTTTACAAGGTCTGAAGAAGTCTATCTTGATGGTAAATATGACAGAAGAAAAAAAAAAAAAACCAACACCAAACAATCATCCACACCTGTCAGGAAAGAACCATCAAATAATTGTCAGGAAGAACATTCTGATCACAATTGGGTTAATGTCTTTTCTCTGTTATTTTATAGCTCCTCCAGTCAAGAAAAACATGCATCTCTTATTTTCTCCTGGACTTTCGTAGCCAAAATATGATGCTCAAGTATAACAGTTTTGGAAGAGCAACAAGGAAGACATGGTTGCTCATGTTCAGGTCTCATCTATTAGCTGCCAAAGAAAATATGATCACAACTGAAACATAGAAAGGCAAGTACTGTGCTTTGACCAGCTATATTCTGCATAAGGTGGGCATGATTTAAATGCCATTTCCAAACTTGGAGTGCTAAAATACACCAAGAAAGAAAATATTGGTTTTTTTTCAAAATAAGAATTCTTCTGGTCAGAAAAATCTTTTTCCCCACTATCCTTTCCTTCCTTTTGGAAGCAAATTTAACCTGTTATATATGTATACCTCCATACCCCAGAAAGCATACCATAAGACCAATTAATCATATATGTAAGGAGATATAAAAAGTTAGAAGGAACACACTTGATTTTCTACACTGTGACTCAAAAGTCCACCTACATCTTGTGTGATGGGAGACTCAGGTACTTTGGGAGAGAAGCAGAGCATTCTAGTATAAATAGCTTGCAGACTACTTGAAAAGAAAATCTCACTGAACTTGATAGGTGTAGCCATACCTTTACCTAACACATTTTACAAACTCATTACTCCTTGACTTACTAACATTTTAAGATGGAGATTGATCAGTTTATGAATTGAATTCCATTATGTTAACGAGTACAAGAGCAAGCAGTGGACTCAGAACCCATGCTTTCATGACAAGTAATTGGAAGAACAGCTGTGGCAGTAGCAACGCAAAACAGAAAACTGTTAGACTAGCAAAGTATGAGTAGAATCACGAGGCACTGAAGGCTTCCCTGAAGACTAGTATGATGAACACAGGTGTTAGAACATTGATTGCTCAGAGTGTATCGCTTTGTGAATGAAACTACATGACACAAGAATGGACACAAATGCAGAGCAGAAAGCAAAAGAATCAGAAAAAGTATTGGGAGTGGGGCCAGAGGGGAAGATGTGAAAAGGGGTTTTGAGTATGCTGTGTACTTTGAAGTGTTTCTTTGCAATCAGCTTCAAACCTGTTTCCTCTTTGAATCCTGCTGTGATCTGGAAAATGACAATTTGTGAGCAAAACAAACAGTATCAAAAGGAATAATGGAGAGCTGACAAGATGCAGGCAAAATAGGTAGTCTATGACGACAGACTGAGGAAGCCTATTGGAAGGGCTGCCGCCCTGTTGTCTGCAGGCTGCTGCTGCTGCTTCCACTGGAAGTGTTAGGATTTGTTTCCATGAGATGGAATGATGAAGAGGGCAGGCATTTTCTGTCTGCAGCGGTGGTTAACTTTATCTACCTATTTCTATAGTTGCAGAAGAAATGGGCTTATCTTTCCAGAATACTTCCCTCTTCACTGCTCTCCATGGACAGGTTGTACCTCTGTTTCTTCCCTGCCCTTTGTTCCTTTCTCCTCATCTTTGGAATAGTAGAATCCAACCTTGCCTATTCTACAGAGGAGTTTGCATTTAAAATAAAAATGAATAAAATGTATTTTAGTTAACTGTTCAGATGAAAAATGGGCAATAAAATATTGCTACTCAGAAATTTTCCCACATTTTCAAGTGATGATGCTACGAGACCCGCACACCACCAGTCTGTCTGCTGACAGTATGGCGATTAGCAACACAGAGACAACCAATCTATACACCAGAACGGTCTTGTTTCCTACACAAGACATCAGGTACCATTTACTTGTCTGAGAATTTTTAGTATTCTCCAAAAGTGGAAGATAAGTAGTATATGCTACTCACCAAAAGCTGCAAAACTTTATGTAATTTTTCTATTTGACATGCTTCTTTTAGAATGAAAATTGTGATGGAGTTTTGCAATAGACCACGGAGCACATAACACACAAGGAAAATCTGAGAAAGCTTAAGTAAGACTTAAGAAAAGTCAGGTAAGAGTGAGATCCTAATGCTCTCTATAGCTATTGGAAGCTACAGGGGAGATGGAGTCAGACTTCTTAGCAGTGCAGAATGGAAGGACAAGAAACAATGGAAACAGGTTGGAACATAGGGTATTCCAGCTTGGTTTAAGGAAGAAAAAACAATTATCATGTGTGTGGTCCAGAATGGAACAGGTTCATCAGAGGCTGAGTATCCACACTTGGAGATATTAAAAACTTGAATAGTCAATGCAACTTGAAGAGTCAAAGCAATCTGCTCTAAATTAAATTAACTTTAATAATTTTAATAATGTGAGAGCAGGCTAGTAAACAGAAGAACATTCTTTACCTATAAAGTATCCATGGGTAGGGTAAAGGATCAAGTCACCATATGAATCATAAATACTTCTGACCAAGTAATTATTTTTACACAGCAAAATAAGTGGAAAGTTGAAATAGTCAAATGTAGTTTAAGCTAAAGAAAATGGGGAGGTTTTTTTGCACAAAGTTTAAACTAGCAGCTGTTGATATCCTCAAAAACAATTCCTCAAGTTTTTAGAAAAGAAAGAGAGAATTTCCACAGACTTTTAATACTCACTTATAAAATCACTATATTCTTCAGGACACACCCTAGAAGGGATTTTATTAGGATTATTTTTTGAAGGGTAGAGCTATTCTTTGCAAGAGCAAAATAAGTGTCCCTCATACTTCCTGTAAGATATATTGCTTGCAACAGTAAGGAAGCAGAAGCCTAGGAATTAAACTGAGCTCACACATTCACCCAGCTGGTCTTTTGTCCTTCTGGCCTGCTTTAAAATGTGAAAGAAACGGATTGATTTATAACCGTGCTCTCACTATGTCCTGAAAGACAGTAATTTGTCCTTTAGAAGGTCACAGAAAAAAACCCATACACTTTAAAAAGTAAAGATGTCATCTAAATATAAGATTTACTTGTAAATCTCAAAAAGACATTTAATAGCTGAACTTCCTGCAACTTCTGCTTTTTCAGTATCTACATTTGGCACAACATTTGCTTTAAGAATGTTCCTCTTACTGCTTGTTTACTCAGGATAGGGTTGGAGATCCTATTATATTTATTAAAATATTTCAGTTTTTCCACATACTACAGCAGACACAAGGAAATACCTTCTCCAGAAAATGATACATGAAACTTAAGAAAAAAAAAAATTAAAAGATGATCCAATAACTGGATTTGCCAATATCCATTTCAATCAAAACATTCACTTCATTACTTACTGTACACAGAAAAACCCAACACACTTGCTGATGAATGCTGTAACAGATACATGGATAAAGTGAAGAAATAGAACAGAAATTAGCCATGGCTTTTTTTTTTTTTAGATTTAGATAGAGCTAGAGCAGATATAGTAACAACTGCATCTTCACAATGAGTGAATGAGTGCAATCTTCAGGTTCTAGTTTACATGACATCTAAGAAACTTTTTGAAAGTGACATAGCAGCAGCAGCAGGTATTACTATGCCTGCAATTTTATAAAGAAATTGTTGTAAAGGCAATTTTATAGGTCAACATTTGCCATGTATTACAAGGTGATTTAATAGCTGAAAATTAGATAGCTTTTCTTCAAGAAGTATGTTGTTGAAATTACCAAATTGTTCGTTTTTCCAAATGATGAGAAAACTGACCAAGAGAGTAGTGCAAAAGTACCAATATTAAAAGAATAAAATTANCATGGATAAAGTGAAGAAATAGAACAGAAATTAGCCATGGCTTTTTTTTTTTTTAGATTTAGATAGAGCTAGAGCAGATATAGTAACAACTGCATCTTCACAATGAGTGAATGAGTGCAATCTTCAGGTTCTAGTTTACATGACATCTAAGAAACTTTTTGAAAGTGACATAGCAGCAGCAGCAGGTATTACTATGCCTGCAATTTTATAAAGAAATTGTTGTAAAGGCAATTTTATAGGTCAACATTTGCCATGTATTACAAGGTGATTTAATAGCTGAAAATTAGATAGCTTTTCTTCAAGAAGTATGTTGTTGAAATTACCAAATTGTTCGTTTTTCCAAATGATGAGAAAACTGACCAAGAGAGTAGTGCAAAAGTCCCAATATTAAAAGAATAAAATTAAAAATTAAAATAATAAATAAAATAAAATTAAAAGAATTTTTTTAAAGACAGTTCTTACAGTTGGGAAAAACTGAAATGCAGATGTTCAGTATGTATGCAAATTGACATGTGCATATTAGGAATGCCAAACACAAACTCTCAGATAAGTAACAGACAATTCTGCAGATGCTTGTAATCAGATACAGCGGCTTTCTGGTAGAAATAGTCATTAGAACTGCAATTTGTTAGTCCAGAACTAGTCACCAAAGAATCAGAAAAATTGCGTAAGCATCTGCTAAGAAGTTTTAGCATAATTTTGCTGCATATGGTTAACTGCTGTCACCAATTATTCGCAAATATTTCTCCCATTAGCTCCAAGAATGTTATTTTAAATTGCATGCAACTTCTTCCTTTATTCAAAACTAAATATTTATACTAGGCCAAATCAACATTTCCCATTTTATTACTGAAATTCTTCAGTGCAAAGCATTAGAGAAATTTTAAACAATCAATTTATAGTACTGTACCTTTCATTCTTTTCCACAGTACATCTACTCTGTGTGCTGAATGAGACAGGGGCTTGCTAAGGAGTAAAGTATGGAATGAAACATGCATTAAGGGGTGACAATAAATTAATATTAATTTATATCTGGCATTTCTCAATTTTGACTCTGAATATTATGTGTAATTTGAGGGTAGAAGAAGGAAGGATGAAAGTAAAAACTGTAATAAGACTCTTATTGAGAGTAGCAGAGTTTGAAGCAAGTAATGTAAAAAACATTTAGTAGCTAAGCTTCTTCACCATCCGCAGAAGCAAGAAGAAAGGAATGAAAGAGTCATTTTAGCAGTCTGGCCTTGTGCTAATGATCCGTAATGATAACATTCCCTCTCTCCTTTCTGGCATTTGAACTTCAAGGATCTGTTACCTGTTGCCACTACACAACATGCTCATATCCGAGTCCTTTCTAAATTTTTGGGGGGGCAACAAGTGAGGGTAACAACAGTGATATAAAACAGTTTTCAAAGCCTGTCCCCAAAAAAATCCAAATACAATTTTTGTGGACCAAAGGGGAGGAATGAAGTGAAAAAAGGCAACAGAAACATAAATCAATGCTGAAGCTACTGTAAGCTCCAATATCAAGTGGCTTCAACAGGTGGTCTGTTATTCAGCACTGAAATATATTTCAATATCTCTCAAGCCAAAGTCTAGTCTCGCCTTCATTTAGTACACCAACTGATGGTGACTGGTAAATAGCAACCTGGATTTCTAAAAGTTAATCCATAAAGAACAAGTACAATGGACATTAAAGAAATAGAAAAATGACACAGAATTGTGTATGGACAGCTCTCTCAAAATAATCACTCACAAACAGAAAAGGATTTTAAAAGAATAGCAGACTAAATTACATGTTAATGCAGCTCACCATACACTGATAATGAGTGGAAAATTTTTATAATGTTATGCTCAGATGTTCTTTATTCCAAAATTGTAGCAATGGCCCTTTTTTGTGTCATGTAGTCCAATGTAAATCATGTCAGTTAGACATTTATGACTACACAGGAAATAAAAGTAGTCACCCAGACTGGCCACCTTGAAAAAAACCAAACAAAACCCCCACATATTTGACTGTCTGCTTATTCAGAGGTCAGATCATGCTAGTTGATCCTTTCAAAATGCATAGCAAATAGATTCCAACTTTAACAAACATATAATATTCCTGTAGTTCACCAAGACCATTTAATACTAGTTAATAATTTTATTTGTAAATATTAATTCCAGGAAATCTCTTAACCTAAAAAATGATCAGTGATTTAGATAACTTATAAGGCTTAATTATTTGGAAAACTCTGAAAGGTAAGAGAATAGATCAAAGCATTTAAACAATCATGTTGCTTGACAAACTGCTTTTGACAGCCCCATTTATACTATGTTCATCTTCAGCTACCGGGTTTATACAAACATGTAAAATTGGAAAAGTATTTGCTAAAATAATAACAGGAAAAAATATGGGATGATATTTTCATCGTCCCCTCCGTCTCTTTTAGTTACAGTTAAGTTAGCACTTAAAATGTATACTTTCAATGCCAGAATTTTCACCTTTAAATACAGGACTTCGCAAGAACATTGTGCACCGTTATCCTCGTTATGAAAACTACAATAAAATATATGTATTAAAAAAAAAGTCCTCAATAACTTATTCAAATGCTTGAAATATTTCATTTTACAATTTAAACTTAGAAAATGTGGTTTCCTGTACCTCTTCCTACACCTGTATTACATGTATGTGAAATTTCTGGAAAATTAATGCATCAGGTTGCAATTAAGTATTAACCTGTAGTCTACAGAAGCAACAAGAAAGACTGGGGGGGAGGGAAGATTTGATTAGGAATTGTATCAAAAATCTTATATTCTCAACAGTGATAAGAAACCAAATGTCAAAGGGAAAACAGAAGAAGAAAAGACTCAAATCTAGTTGTTTAAGTCTCTGGAAACATGCCTTAAAATTTGCTGTTTCGTGCACATTAAAAAACCAGGAAATAAAGAGAATGTTTGTTGGTCACTTGGGAAAAAAATTATCCCAGTCACCAAAGGTAAAAGCAAAAAGAAAATGACAGACTTCAAACAGCAATGCCTTCTATAAACACAAAAATAAGTCTACCAATGTTCGAGAGAAGTGTACTTGCTTTTGTTTGAAGGGTTACAGAAGGAAATTCTAAGCACTTTGGGTTTTTTGTTTTTCATGTTCTGACACCTTTTTTGTGGGCCAAAATATTTGGATTTTTACAAATACGGAAACTTTGAAAGCATTGTTTTTAACATTACAAACCAGAAATACAAACAAATTAGTGTGCAAATATCTACAGACTTGAGGTTTAAAATTCATTAATATTTATGCTGACTCCACTGTCCACCTCCATTTGTCTGTCTTATGATCTGTCTAAATATATGACTTAAGCTAATTATAATTAACTAGTAGAAAATATTGTAGATATGTTGTGGTTTAACCCCAATCGACAGCTAAACACCATGCAGCTGCTGGCTCACCCTCCCCTACCCTGGTGGGATGGGGGAGATAACCAGGGGAAAAAAAAACCCTAAAACCCATGGGTTGAGATAAAGGCAGTTTAATAGGACAGCAGAGAAAGAGAAAATAAGAATAATAATGATAAGAGAACATACAAAACAAGTGATGCACAATGCAATTTCTCACCACCCGCTGACCGATGCCCAGCCCATTCCCGAGCAGCGATCGCTGCCCCCTGGCCAACTCCCCCAGTTTCTATACTGAGCATGACGCCATATGGTATGGAATAGCCCTTTGGGCAGTTTGGATCAGCTGGCCTGGCTGTGCCCCCTCCCAGCTTCTTGTGCACCTGGCAGAGCATGGGAAGCTAGGAAGTCCTTGACTAGTGTAAACACTACTGAGCAACAACTAAAACACCAGTGTGTTATCAACATTGTTCTCATAGTAAGTCCAAAAACACAGCACTATAGCAGCTACTAGGAAGAAAATTAACTCTGAATTAAGCTGAAACCAGGACAAGATATTTATTTCATATGATACTACACTCTCAGATGGACTTATGTTTCTTTTTCATCAGTCATAGCTAGATAACACAACCAGTTTAAGCACTGTATGTATGTTCAGACTTCAGAAAAGTTATTTGAAAATCAAAGTTTTAAAATAGATTGTAGCAGTTGAATATCATCTATTCTTATTTTGACTAACATTTCTTAAAACATTTTTTTTTTTATTTTACAGCAGTTTTTGTAATTGTGCAGAACAGCAAAGTAAGTAGCTGGAACCTTATAAAACAAAGTAATTCAAAAATACAGAGAATTTTAGCAGAGATTCCCTCTTCATTTTTGTATTTTCTGTACTAACAATAATTATTGAATTTGATATAGAAGCATATTATACTTTTCTTTACATAAGAATTCTATCCTTTATCATCTTTCTCTTTTCTAGCTGGTGTCCACTCCCAGAGTTTTGATTTTTAGCTTGGATTGCAAAAGGATCAAAGATATCAGGGGGATCTACTTCAGGTTCATTTTAATCTTATGTTCATGCCTTAAGTGTGCTCTTGAAACAATGCAAGGCCGTATAGATGCCTTTACAGTACAGAATTAGGAGATATTAGACCAATATATTTTAATTGAAGTTTATTCTTTTTGCGAAGTCCAACTAAATTCAGAATCAAGTTGTTTAACCATACATATTTTACACTGAACTGTCATGCTAAAACAGACATACTAAAAGAGAAAAAAAATCTGCATTTTTAAATACAGAACATCCTGAAAACAGACACAACTGAAAGTGCATCTGCTAACAACAGTCAAAAAATGTTATTCATGAGTTTGAATGCCTCTTATTCTGACCCTATGATGTTTTCTTTCACATTTTTTTCCCCAATACCAATTCAAAAGTGGAAAGAAATTTGCTGAATAAAAATGCTTTGGCATTTAGATGACTATCTGCATATAAATTGATATGTTAATTACACTCTCATGGGCTGCATATAATGGGATTTGCAGATAACAATTAATGTTAGGCTTGAGGAGTGAATGTGCCTGATTACATCATGTACTTTTTAAAACTGGTCATTTATATAAGCTTACAAATCATTAAAAAAATCAAATTTAATTTTATGCTAATTTATTTTTTAAAAGAGGTAGTTTCTTGGAGATATTACAACCTAAGGAGTAGCAGTTGCCAGGTCTGATAATACAGATTAAGAGAAAAAACAGATGGCAAGAGAATCACCAACATATCTTCACTATTAAGAGCATTCCTGCTTGATCTGATCTGCGAGGTTGTTGCTATTTTGTTAATATTCAGATATACAATATTAAGGTACAAGCTAACTCTATACATTTGGGTCAAGATTTAAAAAAATGGTTCAATAAAAATTCCCGAAGGAAACAATTTTCAGAGGATAAATCTTCTGCATTTCTGAAAAATCTTGTCCTTTTAAAATCAAGGAGAAAAAAAAAAATCTGGAAAAATCCTAATCATTATTAGCATATATGCTATACATTTATTCATGCAACATTCACATTCTACAGGAACTAGAGATTTAAATTCAAGCTAGTAGAATTAAATGCCTAACAGAGGTGGCCTTTAAAAACAAGCAAACAACACCTTACAGAAATATTAATAAACCTTGATGTAACAGTGTAACTCAGAGTAAGGACAGAAGAGATGAAGTTAATTTATTAAAGGCACAAAACTTCTTCCACCAACCAATGTGCTATCAATCTAAAATAGTCTATAAATTTGAGTGTTCAGTTTCAAGTTTCCTCAAAAAACATGGATAAGAACTGCAATAAAATACAGAATTTTTCCCTTCTGATTCACTGCATAAAGTATATACAATAAGTGGCTAAGCAAATGCTCTTATGAATCTTTGTAACATCTTTTAGTACAACAGCAACTCAACTTTCTAAAACTTACAGCAGGATTGAAATTTCTGTGTCAAGAACAATATTCAATACTGATATAAAATGCTGAAGTCCATAAAACATCTACAGTTAAAGCGATTTTCACCTAATGAAGATTTGTTTCCAATGATAACTTTATAAAGTCTCTCTCTTTAATCCATTTGAAAAGAAAAAATATTAGTGATCTTTGTTTTGCAGGCTGTAGTAGGAAGAACTTGACAAATAGACATTACAGAGTTTGAGACACAAAATCTACAAAACATTTGTTCTGTCAAAGCCAATAGAGCTATAACAATTTAGAGTAGCTGTGGGTGTTTAACTGTAGTATGATTTATCTGAAAGCATCACAAAACACAGCAGGACTTTAATTAATCTTTTCTACCTATGCAGTAGATGAAAGTGTGTAACATTTGCTACTATTAACATTGAGACTTTATCCTGACAAATACAGTATTAAAATCATTGCAATATTGATCAGTTAAGTACTCAATAAATATCATTAATTTTCCTTTCCTAGTAATAAGAAAAGCTGAACTTTTGACCTCCTTGTAGCAGGGGAAAGTCCGTTTATTGGATTACCCAAGGATATTTCAGATAAGTGTTTGAGTTGCTGGGATTTCAATTACAGCTTTAAATCAGATCATAAGGCAAGCGTTAAAAAGAATCTTTTCTTCATAAAAATAATTATAATTAAAAAAAGCACAAATGTGTAAGTCGCAAATTTTTCCTCAGAAACAGTCCCCCTCCCAAATCTGAAGGCACAGCTCATCATTTTCATGACTAACAGTTTAATATAACATAAAAGTGTTTGGATGGATAATGAAATGTGTACACAACGCCGATCTAATAAGCACTGCATCTTCAAAGGTTCAGGTACAACATATGTTAATGAGAAATTCCTTTGATGAGCTGGAATACACAAAATTCTCCACAAATGCTCATTCAAAGCAAAAGAGCCTTAGGATTTCTAAATACATATTATCACCAATCACTACTAACAACTGAAATCGCTTAAAAGTAAAAGTGAAAATATTTCCTTTACAAAAATGAAATAGAGGTTAGTGTTTCCTTGAAAGTTAAGTTTATTTATTGTGCATAGGGGAAAGGTTATGAGAGTTTATAAAACAGGCAGAAAAATATACTAACAGCAAGGTAATATTTTTATGGTTTCATTGGGTTTTCTGCAGTGAAAATGTTATCTTCTTTGTCCCGCTTGCTTGGAAAAGGACAATGCATCAGCAGAGTGGGTTTTCATCCATGAGACAAGTCCAATCTACCCTGCAGTAGAAGGCTTATCAGTTACACGAGTGAGCTTTGGTTTATGAAGTAAACACTAGGAATAAAATAAATTAATAGGAAGTCTCCAAGCTTTTCAGCAGAGGCAGAATTCCACCCATTTGGTATCATGCAATGCTGACTAACACTAGCTATATTTTCTCTTCCCCACCTAGCACCTTGACCCACTCACCAATAGGCTTCCATCCTTCCCCCCACCCCCCCGCCCCCAACAAATGTTGTCCTGAACAAATTCATTAGCAACATAATTCTAAAAACATGCAAGACTAAATGTTCTTGTTCTCATTTTGTTCTCTCTGTACCCTGCAGTGATGGTGTATTTACAATGTACAAATAAATGATAACGTAAACTCTCTGGTCTTGATCAACTTTTTTTAGGGTTGGCATGTTTAAATTTTAGCGTGATATTCCATATCTCATTCTATTACCTGCAGAAACACACACACACAATATGCCAGCAGCATGTCCGCATGCTTCCATTTTCCCCCCAATCGCTTAGTGAACACGCTAGTCCTGCAGCACATATGCTGTATTGTGATTTTATAAATTCTCTGACTGTTTTTATCAAGGACACACTTACTTTTCTACTCAAACAGCTGCCCTGATCACAAAGATGGAATATAGTTACATTTATCTTAATTCATTTAGTATTCACTATAACCTGCAGGTGATTAAGAATTCATGTGGTGTTCATGTCCTTCCACAAATTCTATCGTAATCCAGCATATTTAAAACCCAGTTGGCACCATGACCTGAAGTATATAACTAATAATATTTGAGAAAGCAAAGGGCCCCTTTGCCTAAAACTTCTATTTTGAGACAATATGGTAAATTGTTACATAACATGAAAAAACGGGATATCATACAAATAAGCACACCACATAAGTATTCTGGTCAAGAAGCATTAGAATGAAACACAAGTGTACTTTGAATTTTTCTTCCGTGCCTGTACTGAGAATTCATTCACATGGCCAAGGGGGAGTGGCGGGAGGACCCATCTGAAACTATTTTGATCACATATAATGTCTGAATGGAAGACTGATTTGTAGTCCTCCTTCCATAAGTTAAGGGATGAAAAGGTTATAAAAATACAACAGTCAATCTGAGTTTCATGAAGATATTTTAAAGGCTATTAATAATAAGCCTTAATCCCTTTCAGACTTCAACATTACAACTTCTCTGAAGTCAGCACAACTGTGTTTACGTCACTGCAAAAGATCAAAGATATTCAGTCCACATACATATCTGCAGTAATGGAATAGGACTGCTGTATCAATTATTCTAAAGGCAGTGTAAGCTCTAACAGATATTACCCTTAATGAGAGGCTGCTCTGTTTGTAGAGACCACTGACAGTGACAGTTACAGTATGAACAATTTATTACCATTTGGTTTTGAAACTAAAGCTATTTCTGTGTTCAGTGAATATTAATACAAGTTAGACATCTGGGGCTAGTCCTATCTCAAATTCACTGTGGCTCTGGGGACATCAAAATTTCATAGGTTTCATGATGTCTATATATGTCCCCAGAGTTCTCTTTACTGTGATGAAGTACTTGAACTGCTGCCGTATAATATTGTCCTGACAGTATAACACTAACTCTAAATGGTAAAAGAATTCTATACATCTTTTTTCACCTGGGGAAAAAAAAAAATATAAATCACCTTACAGATTCTGCGGATTTTTTCTTGTACAGTCATCACAGGTGCTTTCAGTTTTAATGACCCAATTTAAGAAAATAGAAACAATACACAAGCCATTAAAGTATTATTTTATACAAGCATAACTTAAATGCCAACAAAATCCTGTCCAGAGTAAATTCTTCTATTAGTATATTGTTCCTTAGGAGTTTATTTCATTTGAAATATTTGTATTGTTTTATGTATCTGTCATGCAACTGATATGTATGACTAGGACACCTGAAGCATACACTGGCAAAGGGATTACTTAGTTCGACCGCAGGACTTAATTACATTCCAGCTGAAGAAATATGCACAACGCAAGGATGATCAGGTCAAATTAAATGGATTAGGACACTTGGTGGTGAGATTAGATATTTTAACATACTTGTTTGCTCTGATATTCTACGAATGTATCTCAAAATGGTAATCAATGCACTTACAAAATCAGATTTAATATATTTTTCTGTTATATTTTTACAGAGTTTAAATAGATCTTATTTAGCTACTTGGGCACTCTACTTTTTAAAGCCAGCTAATTTATATTCAGGTATATTTTTCTCACACTAATGTGAGAATATTAGATTTATCATGCCAATTACACAGAAAGATTCTGATGCCACACAGATTTGTATACTGAACTGTAATATTAATAGGGGCTAGTTCATTTATATAGCTACAAACATTAACAAAGAATGCTAAAAGATATACATGTTTTATAACATAACATACAAATGCATTCTGAAAAATACTGCAAGTGCAGAAGCAAAATTAAATATATCTCCTTCATCACCAACACAGAAAAAACTCTAGCTGTTTTCCAATCCAGTAATTCCCCAAGAAATCCTCAGAAGTTAGAAAGAAATTTGCTAACTACAGACTAACAGTAAACTAAAACCACATTAGTATTGAGGAAAATGTCAGGCCAGTAGCTGTATTTCAGCATTGAAAAGTATTTTTGGTTGTATTTTAAAAACTGTGTATGACTAATCAATTACAGCATTATAATACAACTAACTTTAAAAATATATTACATAACATAAAGTATTAATGAAAGCCTATAATTAACATTTTATCAAATTACACATGCCATGAGAATGCCACTTCAAAAATGTTATTTTTTCTTACCTGCTTCCTGCAATCATGGAGTAGCACTGCAGTAATATCCTGACAGCTGTCTACATAGTATGCTAAAGTTAAGCAGCAAGTGTAAATTCCATGCATTCCTAATACAAAATTCACTGTGGAAGAAAAAAATTCTGGTGCCTCTATCATGAATCTATCAAGATGATTTGATATTCTTAAAGAATGATTTCTACCTTGTTATTTTCACCTGACTTAGTGGATGTCTAGTGCTTCTAAGGATTCTGAGAACCACTGCTTAAATTACCCTTTGTTCTTCTAGTGACAACCTCTTATGCTTATACCTAAAGACATACAGAGGTAAAGGGTACACCTGCTTTCCACCTGGAGCTAGCAGGCACCACAGATGATGGCATTTTAGTTATATTCACAGTGTAATTAAGTAGAGAGGAACTTGCAAAATGGCTCCCTAGCAGTATCTTTGTGATGGGACACACTGCACCTCACACTTCTGCAGACCCCAGGTTTACAGGAACCTGCCATCTTCTCCTGAAGTGTTTTGGTCCCATCACAGATCCGGGTGATTACTACTTCTTTTATTGACAATGGCACACCTAGAGAGATAAATTATATTTGCTATATATACAGTTTTAGTGTTGTTTCTCCGGAAAGGGCTGGGATGTGGATTCACAGCACCCTGACAGGTCCATGCAAGTTGTCAAGGAATATTCCTTGCACCCAGTAACTGCAGCTGGATCATGTGCCAGGATGATCCAAACAGGGATTTTTGTGTAAGAGGTAATTATTAGATTAAGTCTGTACCAAGTCTTATCCAAGTATCACGGGGCAAACAGTCCAAAGTTGGGGAGTTTTACTTCAGTTAATTCACCACCCACCAAAACAAACCTCTCGTCATTGGTTCAGGTATTGAGGAAAAACAGAACACGATCAGACAAACCCTTATCCCCCACCTACCCATTCTCAGATTACCTCATTTTCATTGCCAGTCCACTAAAAATTGCTCTGATGAGGCAACAGATGGTGTAGTAGTTGAAGCAGGTGCCTTAAGGTTTCTGCTGCTCCGTTACTCATGGGCCCTTCTCTGGTGTGCAATCAGCAGTGGGCCATGGTCCCATCACGAGTGTCCCTACTGCAGCAAGGCAGCACTTCCCTCAGGAACGTCCATGCTCTGGCGCAGCAGCAGCTGTGGCAGCGCTTCCCTCAGGCGTAACCCTACTCTGTCGTGGTAGCAGTTATGGAGCATTTCCCACAGGAGTGTTCCTGCTCACACATGGTAGCAGTTTCAGAGACACTTCCCTCAGGAGTGTCCCTGCTCTGGCGTGGCAGCAGTTTGGCCAGCACATCCCTCCGGACAGTTCCCACTCTGGCAGCGCTTCCCTCAGAAGGGAACTATTCAGTCTGTGTGGCGAGCGCCCAACTTAACAGCTGCAGTCTCCTTCAGTACAGGGGACGATATACATCTCTGGTGAGTAATTTTGTCACGTGCTGGTTGTTTTTCTCTCCTGGTTCTCTCTGCCATAGGGCCAGCTGGAAGCTGTTGTAACTGGTATGTAGGAGTTCATGGGTACCCGATCACCGGTGGCAGCCCTGCCAAACACACCTAAGACCAGATTTTTGAGGGGAACAGTCTAACCAGGCCCTTCCTTCTGAGTCTAAATCATTGCCTCCTAATTTGCAGGAGAGTACGACACAAAGAAAAATCACAATTGGTGAAAGTAGAGAGGCTTAGAGTAAAATTTCAAGACAGGTTCTGTCTCTACAGACTCATTTTTAAAGTGCCTGAAAAAATTACCCATGCTACAGGAACAGGCTGATAACTCAAGAAAATGAAAAGGTCACACCGATTCTGAAAACTTACCCTTTGAGCCAAACTATTTTACATCAGTGGAAGACTTACACCCCATATATTCTGAGTAGTCTGCATTTATAGCAAATTGTGTTTTATTTTGATTAATTGCTTGTTCTTGGCTAAGATAATTGTGGTTCAGCACTAGCAGCATATAAAGTCATAATCCTTTATCACTTTGGTGCCATCATATTCTTTTGTAATTCATCTTGACATGTAATAGGCCTACACACCATTATATGATTTGTTTCTTCAATTGTTTATACTTCAGTAAAGCACAATGAACACCTGTTATTTGAGAACTGGAAGATTTTCAAGGACCTGACTCAGAAAAACACTGAAGTATATGAGGCTAGACCTTCAACTCTATAAAATCACCCTGGATTAAGCAATTTCTCTACTATCTAGTTTGTATTTTGCCATGTCAGAGAAAAAAATTTAAATCGAATTCTTTATACTTTATCTATTATTTATTTATACTTCTTAGCTTAAATTAGCATTTTTATAACCCTTGTACTTCTTCCTCTAGGAGTAGACTTTGTATCAGTTACAATGATGAAAATCATGACTTTCAGAAAAGACAAGTCAAATAATTAAAATGTCTAAGGAGAGAGAAAGTTTTTTAGAATGACTTTTTTTTCCTCTCCTACAAAGTGTACCTCAAGATTTCTAACAAACAGGAAAAATGTCATTACATTGCAAAGCTCAAATCATCTACAATTTAATTATTTTAATCTTTGATTTGTTCAAAGAAAGCTTCTAGGTACAATATGTACCAGCATAAAAAATCCCACTCAATTCATGTGGCACAAATCAGATTTGGACTGAAGTGGTTTATTGATTTATTAATGATATGTCATTAACTAGTAAGCAGTGAACCAATCACCAAGGATCACAATTTCAGCAATAAAACAGATTAAAGAGTGACACACTGAAAAAAATTTAATAAATATCTACAAATTTCTAAAAATCTTTTTGTAACTAATGATAAAAAGTTCTAGTTACACACACACTCACAGCTGTTAAGACCCCTCCACTTCTGGGGGAAGAGGTTCCCATATTTACACATACTGCCTGTGGGTGCCCCAGAAGTCACAGCCTAGGGTGACTTCTGCCAGTGTCAAAATGGATTTAAACTCCTGCTCTGTTATCCTCTTCTCGCTTCAAGCTCCCTCAAATTGTTGCCTGCTTTCCATGTGTCTTCCATATTTCTTTTCAAGGTACTTCTTCATTGTTTCAAAAGTCTTCTTGTAATTCCCTGGTCGCTCTTCACTCTGGATGATGGTCATAATCATCTTCAGCAGAATCACTGTTTGTGCAAATCCTCTCTGGCAGTTTTGGCTGTTCTGGTCACACAATTACTCTCACATCACTTGTCAGCTGTTGTTATCCAGGTCATTATGCAGCCCTCCTCCCCTACCCCCAACAGTGCATATCAGTATTTAGATCAAAGACAGAATGAGAAGAAAAACTGTTTGGGAAAGAGAATGACATAGGGAAGGCAAGTGAGTAGATCAAAACCATAAAGACAGATATGAATAAAAGGCTCACTTGCATTGTCATTCAGTCCTAAAATTCATAGTATCTTCTCATAATTAAATGTATCAAATATAAATTATTTATAATTGATTCCTTAGTGATTCAGATTACAAACCCACATCACTAAAAGTGAAAGCACTTTGTAAATAAACTAAATATGCTTTTTATCAACAATAATAATAAGAATGAAGAGACTGTATCAAAGCTGCATTCATTTCACTTTCTCCTTTCACCAACTTTGTTTTTTGTTGAGTGTATAACTATTCCACTCCAGCAGGCCTCTTAATGTGTCAAGTTCATCAGTCCTGGTGCTATGTCACCTGTGTTATTAGAGGAATGCTTTTTCAGTAACAAAAAGTTTTCTTACTAGATATAAGTGGGTAGGATTTAAGTGTATATTATAAGTGTAGAACATATACAAATTTACGATACAGTAATTTGTATGAGGGATATTGACTCTGATAACTTGGTCTTTGAGGACAGAGTAGGACTGAAAGGCCTTTTTGTTCCTTCAGTCTGTGTATTTTGATTGGAATTTTTTAAAAAAAGATAGCTGAGCCCAGGAAGAACTTCTATTAGTCATCCACTTGTGTATATCACACGTTAATCACTAGAAGACAAAACAGAGGGAAAGAAAGTTGTAAGCATTTAGTTGAACAATTACTAAAGTTACTTTTGAGCCAGTTTTTGTAACTGTGTAATTAAGGTTTACAAAATATAGAATACTGTACTCTGACTCATCTCTTCTTGTTACAAAATGGAGAGGTAAAATAAGATTTATTGTACGTAGGTTCTCCCCAAAGGTACTAATGAGAACCCATGTTTCCCTTTTAGAAGAAAATGTGATGGGAACAGTCTTAGTGACTTCTAACTTCTGCTTGACTTCGGACCAAATTTTCTGTCTAAACATTTTAAAATATGAAGCTAGCTGGAATATAACAAAGTTTATTGTTGATATTGCTTATGCAGAAAAGGTCTGACACAAAGCAAAATAAATAAGTCCTTTTAAACAGTGCAAAACTCACACAATTAAGCACCTTCTTTTACTGGTGCCATAACAATGATGACAATTACCAAATGTAATTAACAGCTATGGGTCTAATAAAACTCACTAAGTCATCTGAAAGGCTTCTGTAGACTTCTGTGGCCTTACAAAATAGTCTGTTCCAAACTTATCCAAATTACTCTTGTGTATCAATACAGAAAATATTTTCTTTAGTATCATCAGTTATTTTTACTTCGCTTTCTAAAATCAGAACATTATGACAAAAGAAACATAATTGGTGTACTTATTCAAATATGCAGTATTTTTAGAATTAGTCTTTAATCATGTATGGCTTACCAAGGGAAGATAAAATAATTGATAAACAAGTATTTTCATGACTGTCACTGAATACTGGGCAGTTGTTATTCCATATGATGACAATGTTGTCAGGAAGACTTCCTGACTGTCTATGATGTGCTTCTGTTCCATTATTCAATCATAATCAACAGATCTTGAAGTAGTAATAGTTCGAAATGGCCCCAAGGCCCTGTAAAACAAGAACTGCTGAGCTCTGTGACCTTGATCTTTAGAAAAGATAAAAGGTTTTAAGGCCGGATTGGAATAGTAATGTTGACAGTTGCCATTTAACAGTTTTAGAATTTTCAAATACAATACTTAATAATTTTGATTAAAGTGTTTAATAGATTCTTAACTTTATTGCAGAACTTGGTGTTCCTAATTATATATAATTGGATCTACTTTTTGGTACACAGCCACTAAAGAAACAAGATAAATGCTGCAGGAAATGTGGTATGACCTTTTCATTATTGCTTTGTCAGGACATCTGTCAAGAGACTTTTCCTCTATTCCAAAGCAGTCAGACATTGCAATGAACTGTAGTAAGGTATAGCTTGTTCTTGGTAGGAAGCCAGACTATGTTCTCCAGTAAGATTCATACTGTACTATAGTCAACAAGATATCACGATACAAGGTACGTAACAAAACCAAATTTGTTTTTTGAACTAATAAAGGTCAAAAATTTACTGCACTTTAGAAAGGAAGATACGAAAAGACAGAAAAAAAATACCTTTTCCACATCCCTGCTAATATTATCTACGATTATACTTCAGAATTTTTATTACACAAATTTATTTCTGAAATGTTTTTAATAAGCAATTTTGTAACTTCAGCAATGAAAGGCAAATGAGAAATGGCAGCTCAAGATTTGCAGAAGAAAGAATAGACATTGGCAGACATAGTTTTCTAACAAAAGGAAAAAATTGGTTAGATTTATCAAATTCTGTAGAGTGTACTATTTATGACAGTTTCTAGGAAGCTCCTAAAACCATTCTGTCTTCTCAGGTTAAAATTAATTGCTTCAGAGACAAAAGAAGCATGCCAGCCCTCCCCCAAATTAATAACCTTTTTCAAATGCTTGGTATATAGTAAAGAAAAAAGTGACAAACAGAGCATGTTCCAGCATACATGCATACATTTTCTAGTCTCTTCATATTACTTCTAAGAGAACTGCAGAGAGTAAGAAAAGCACAAGATACATGTCAGCAGTATTGATAGTCCTCTCTACTGGGAACATTTTAGAGGCTTGCTAATCAAAAACATCATGGGTATAGAGCAAGCCAAAACTTGACAGCAATTACCTGCTGCAACAACATGCTTTTGGACAAATATTTGCTACTCATGAGTAGTCATGCCTTTATTCTAAGAAATACACAATTGCAACATTTAGAATGTTCTTAAACTTTTTACTGGAAATTAAATGTGTTTACGTTACAGCTGTCTTTCTCTTTTCTCCTGGTGTTTCACTTAACCTGTTACATCTCTCATTTAATTAAGCCTCCAATCTCGTAACTGATTATATGCAGAAAGACTGCTGAACCCAAAGTAGGTCCCTTGGAGACTTTCTACATTTCATTCTACAACTGAGGCATGAGACTACATTCTGTGGAAAAGAAATGATCTGGTGCAAGTTTCTGGATTTCTTTTTTTGAGTGAAAGAAATAATTTATTTTATAACTTCCTATTTTAGTGAATACCTTCAATTTTCAGAACACATAGGTGGCAGGACATATTTAGCAGAAGGCAGCCAGTTATTGAAACCCTATGAGTTCAGCCCCACATTATCAATGCTACAGGAAGCAGAGCCCAAAAATCTACACAAATAAGCATAAGTATTATTATAGAGAACAATTCCAGGAGTCATTGGTCTTGTTTATTAGTACACCAGGGAAGCAGGAAGACTGCTTCCTAGAGTGATATTAAGTACCATTGAGGAAAGACACTATGATTTAGCAAATACTTCTTTTCTTGTTTAATTCCATATAATTTTCTAACACTTTCTGATTGTTCAGTCAGCCCATTCCCATCCTCCCCTCACCTCCCTACAAAGAAACACCCTGGGAGCCGTGCTTAGTTACAGCCCAGTGGCCTGGTTTACTGTCATTTTCTGGAATGGAGTCATGCCATTTGACATGTCCAGTTACTATTATTTCCTTAAATTTTTCACACAGTGAATAAAGCTGAACTTTCCGAGGTGAACACCCACAGGGCTACTGCAGCTGTCAGCTGTAAAAGATTTAGTAGTGACACATGATTTTGAGAGCTTGACATCCTACAGATAGTTTACAAATGAAATTACTCTCACCCAGCAGAGTACAGATTCTTATCTCAGCAATTAAACCATGCTTAGTTGCAAACTTAAAGCCTCGCCTTGACTAAATGAAATGGAGTTAGAAACATGAAAATTTGCAACAGTCATGAGGGATCTTAGAGTGAGAAAAGGATAACAGAGCAGCCATATAAACCTGGTCTGGCACTGGCAGAAGTTGCCCCACCGACACCACAACCTCTGATTAGGCCAGGCAGAGCATCCTCCCCCTCAAATGCCATAAGCAGCCTACATCCAGCTAGAGGAGTGACAATGTACAGCAGATGTACAGTGACAAAGTACAGGACCAGGGACCCAAACCTGGGTGTATGTATGTGACTGTGGTGCCTTTCTTGCCAGCAAGTGAATTAGCAGGTTTTAGGGAGCAGCAGGTTACACATAAAGCTGGGGTACCCACAGCTCTAAAAGGAGATGTATGTAAATAGGAGAACCTGCACCCCCGGAAGCGGAGGGGGTGCTTGCAACTCACATGGCCTGCAAGAGGGGGAGCATGCACACAGTAGTGAGTGTGTGACTAAAACATTTGAGGAGTAGTTATAAAGCATTTAGAAAATTGTAGGTATTCATTAACATTTCGTGTGAACGACTGTAGTTATCCTGACTGACTGGTGCACTGATAGACTATTAATAACATGTCAATAATAAATCATTAAGCTGTTCCAGTTCTTATTTGTTCTAAAACACAAGTTGAGCAGTTTTCCTTGTGACAGCCTACCTTTCATTTTTATTATATATAAAGCTTTGTTCTGTGCACGTACCCAGAATAGCCATATGACAGAGCAGAGTGGAAAGGAAAGATATCTATACTACCTCTCCTTACTATAGGCATTTATCCTGGTTTGAAAACTGTGCTAGCAG
>VZTL01042520.1:14108-28774 GCA_013400535.1 Scopus umbretta | reverse complement strand
AGTCATCTGGACATAGTCCTGGGAACCAGCACTAGGTAGCCTTGCTTGAGCAGGAAAGGGTTGGACCAGATGACCTCCAGAGGTTCCTTCCAACTTCAGCCATTCTGTGATTCCATGAAAGGCCCGGCTGAGAATACCTTACATGTCTCTAGCTGTACAAGAAAGCTACTGAATCAGAAACCAGGAGCCAAAGCTTGACTTTCAATGTTGATTTGGTTGTGACTTTTGATAATCATGTGTCTAAAACAAAGGTTTGGAATATTAACTTAGTAGTGGTTATGCTGGCTCCTTGACTTTTAGAAGAGTATGCATAAATGAGGTGGACCTGAAATTTAGTAACAGTCTTTGTCAGACCTTCTGATACATAGAAACAGTTTTTTCTCAAAAGTAGATGAAAGAATTAATAACATTTAAAATGAAATCAGGCAGAAGAGTATATGCTAAGCCAAACTCAGAAAATTTTGCGGTTTTTCAGATCAAGAAATTTTCTTTGAAAATTCTTTAATTTTCCCAGAAAAAATTATGAATTTGTGAGATTTTCCCGTTCCTCTCTGTTGAAGGATATATAAGCTTCCATGCTGGCAAGAAGGGTATATTTCTCCAGAATTCTTGTCAGTTCTGGAGTAGATTTAATGCATTTGTCTTCTATTTCTCAGAAGGACAGCTGATAGCTTTCAAAGGGAAACTTTTATTCATGACTGTTCTCTGGTTTAGTTTTGCCTTTCCAGTCACTCCTTTTCACATATCGCCTTGCAAAAAGTACTGCCTCTCTTCCAGTGTCTTGTATACACAAGGCTCAATTGCCTTGGCTTTCAGAAGAAGTTTATTTTTATTTAAAATCTAGACACACATGTGAAGGTGGATGAAGGCCCAGATCTCGATTTCTAAAGAAATAATGTAAGGGGTGAGATGGTGATTATTCACTGTACTTACAGTTTGAATGAAGTTCACTGCTACCCAACTTTTTCACAACATTCTTCCTTGCACAAATAAATATTGTCTTGAAAGCTATGAATCTGAATTTTGTTTAATGTTTACAACAGGGAAGCAGAAATCAGGAGGACTGGATTCTATTCTAATGTCTGCTATCTAGGGCTCAGCCATTTGATCTAGGTACCATTGCTCCAAGAGGTACTACGTGAACTCTTAGCCTTTGGCAAATCCAAAGCAAAGTGCATTAGCATAACCTTCTTTCATTAAAGTTTAACCTAATGTGTTTTACCTTGTGTGTGACACAAACAAAGAGTGAATAAACAGCCATAGTAGTAACTCATTAACCTGAATGGCTCAGAAGCATAACTGTTGCTGTTAGAATATATTGACTTAAGTCACTCTTAAGTTTCAGCCAGTTTCATGAAGTGACTGGTTGGGGAGAATTTAAGAACTTTTTCTTGAAGTCATGCTGGATAAAAGGGAGGTACAGAACTCTGGGAACTCAGGCAAGCCCAAATCAGTCACCTTAAATATCTGCACGCTATGGAAAATAAACGAACTATATCTTCTTTTTTTTTTTGGTTGTTTTTTTTTTTCACATAGCTGTAAATTACAAATAACTTTATTAATCACACTTACATAACCAAAAAATAATCTGGACTGCCAAAATTTGTTTCCATTTTAAAAAAAATCCTTCAAGATTCTTTGTATCGGCAGACTGGATTTTAAGCTCTTAATATTTGTGTTGTTTATTTAAAAAAATTAGTAAGATTCTCGTATATTAATCTCAGACTGAGACCTTTTAGGAAGAACACAATTTTTTTCTGAGAGCTGGTAACATTTACTATATAATACCGTGAGATTCTCAGAAGTATGTGGCTATGCAAAACCATCACATTTTTCGCTGAGGCCAATGAGTAACTTTCATAGATTTTGGCAAATGTCCTGTGTGAGTGAAATGGCTGGGATAGGAAAATTTCTTTGGAAAATGGAGTTTTAGAAATACAAAGCAAGTGTCTCTTCTCAACTCTTCATCCTTTACAGTGATGATGCAACGGGTGTGTATTAAACTAATGGAGTAAGTTGGAAAAATTACCTTCCTGTATACAACATTCTGTTTGTATAAAACATAGGTATATGCAGAAAAGTTGCAGTGGTAAAGGTTATGTTTTGTTAATCCAATCTAATTTCTTGTCCAATGTTTGAAGAACATGCCCCAGTTTATTTTCACACTGCAGATGATAGTTTATAATATGTCTCAAAGAAATTAACATAGAACCAATCTGGACCTGCCTTGCAAGAACAATTAAAAAAAAAAAAAATCATGGCTTCTCCCAGTCTAATTTGACATGATGACGGACAAAGTAAGGAAACTGGTAGTTGGAAATTGAGGTTTTAGCTATCTTTTTTCAGATTTGCCTCTCCTGTGTCTGAATATATTTGTTACTTTAACCTTCCTAGTCAAATAAGGTTGATTATGACTTTGTATTCCTACAGCTTCCAAATATGCATATTTTCATTCTGCTAATCTTGTATTTTCTTGATAACTCAAAGCATCGGTTTTGCTTGTGTTAGGGGACTGCCTCAAACAGAGGTTAAAACATTAAAATAATTACATACCCAGCAACATGACTAAAACTTGCATAGATCATCTGATGTTTAAAAAATCTGAATTCACCTTAGCCCATTCTGTTGGTATGCAGGCAGGGGTCTTGATTTATTTGGGTGGGCTACTGAGATGTGTCAGCTGACCATTAAGATTATCTATAAATTTAATTCTTTTAGAGGTCAAGGAGCAACACTTAGTCTTGTAGAAATTAATTTTTATATTTCTATTGTGGCATTAATGAAGAAAAGCTGCAAGAGAAAACAGACCATTTTCAGGAATGTGATTCAGAACATTAACACCTTAATTTACATAAAATTAGTTACATACTGCTGCAGTAATTTAATTTATTTGACCAGGACTTTGCAACTGTGAAAAATAGATTCAGAAAGGCAAATCAGGACTCTTACCTATTTTCTCCAAGTGGCTGATTTCATGACAATATGGAATCAGAATGATTTAATTGCAAGACGTCAAAAAATACAATGTGTTGCCAAATTTGAAAGGCTTGGATTTGGAGTAAAAGGTTTTAAAATGGCAATTAAAAAAAATCCACAAACCCTATACTTGAAGTAATTGCTATTTTTTCTCATGTGTACTGAATAGGCCATAAAATCAAAAGTGGACTGTAAGATTTTGACATATGGCACTGGAAATCAGGCATGTAAGCAAAAGGCAAAAGCCTTATTTTTGAAAAAAGACAAGACACCTATGAAAGAAATGACATAACTTTGGAGGAAAATAGAGCTTTTTTGCTTTTTTTCCTTTAAAAAAAAAAAGAAGAAAGAAGCATCATTTTTATTTCTAGGCTCTTCAGTTGAAAACAGGATACAAAGCAAGCTTCTGCATCCTGAATGTTCAGCTCTTTGATTTGCAGAATTCACCAATCATCTTTCATGAGTTAAAATTAAAATCTGACCTTCTTTATCCTTCTAAAACCTGTCTTCAATTCATTTATCCACTGGGATTAAGTTGGAGTTGCACTATACTAGTGTAGTTAAAACAGTTGAAGCTATCTGGTGAGGATTCATTTAGATCAGTAAAATTATGATTTATAGTATTTAGCTGCTCACATACATCAGAAAGTGGAGAATAAGGTATGCTGAATATGCAGAAAAATACTAGATGCAAAGGGTTATGGTCTGATTGTGTTACAATTTCATTAACTTCTCAGAATTATCTATCAATAATTTCCTCAGTACAACTCCAATTCTGAAACTGTCTGGCCTTATAAAATGCAAAGATAATTCCCCATGTCTAAGTGACCTGTAGCTTCTTCCTAGGACTCATCAGGTTCCTGGAAATGACCCTATGTATTAGCCCAAATATAACATTTCTCTTTTGGACAATATAGGATCCTTGTCTCTGAGCAACTCAAACATCCAGCCTGACATTTCAGATAGGAAATTATAGATCATCCTTGTTTTACTTCTTTCATTAATTGTCCAGCAAAAGCCTGTACTATTCCTGCTACCTGTTAATACAGCATTTTGTTATTGTCACAGTTCAGAAAAGCACTCTGATTTGTCCGAAATCTCTCCTAACCCAGAGATAAATCCATGGTCCTTTGCAACTTCAGGTGGCCAGTGTACAGACAAGGGCAGTAGTCATGTGCAGCCAGAAGCCACATCCCCTTTTGCTCTTTGCATTTGTGAAGCTTAGTTTTGGAGTGAGAGTTTAGGTTTGGAGGCTTAAAGTTTATATACTTTTGACCCAAAGGCAATAAAGGATAATTTTATCCCTGTTGACTTGCTCTGAGGTGATGCATTCCTACTTCTGCAAACCACCAAAGAAAGGGCATTTCTAGGGTCACTACCATTTTTGAAATTCATTCTCCTGTTAGGAGTGGGAAAGCTTTTAAAGTTGTAAGAATTGCACACTGATATACTTATGTATGTATTAGAACTTTTACTGATATGAATGAACGACCAGGCAAAAATCCCTACGCCCAGAGCCAGTGTAATTACACTTCTGTAGCTTGCAGGTAAAGAACTGGTTTTTACAAAATGGAATACTTGAATTTTACTATTCACAACAACACATGTTAAAAATACCAAATCAGTGACTGAACTACATATCCCAAAAGACCTAAGGTCAGGACACATTCAAAGGCAGAAAGGATGGTTTCTTTGGTGACTTACTACTGTGTAATTCCTTAGCTATATCATTTTATAGCAAAACCACAAATTTCCATGAAACTTGACCAGCTAAATTAAGAAGCATAAATTGCTGCATTATATATCAGTCTTTTCTGGATTCCATACTATAAAATTTCCTTGATAGTGAATCTTGTATGTGTTTATTCATCCTCAGAAAGAACACAGCCCTTCGAAACATTCTTATTCTGCCCATATATTCCACACAAGCAATAAAGACTTGGATATTTCAGAGCTATACCCCCAAAATTATGGTAGCGCTGAGCACAGATAGCTTTAAATGTGTTAACAAGTTAAGTGCTATTCAAATGATTTTTAGCTAATATTCATTATGTTATAAATAATGGGCCACATCATACTGATGAACTTCTAATGACTTTCAACAGAGGTTTGACCTTCTTACATCAGTTGTGGCTCTACTGTAGCCTTTATATGTGGAATAAGTATGCAGTAAGGGAGACTTAGATTTACAGCATGTAAACTACTATGCATGAAGTCCCTTTGGAGATTTCCTTAAAGCGCACTGGATACAATGCAACCTGCTGTCCAAATGGAACAAGCTGCCTCATGCAGGGGCACACTTACTGCACACACACGGGGATGCACAGAAGAATAATTGTGGAGTAAATATTGTTGGGTGGCAGATTTTTCCTTCATAGGCCAGGAAGTGCCTAGGGTGTACATTGATTAAATTTAGAGCAATAAACTTATATGGTATGGCAAACACAAATAAAAAATCTTCCTGGTATTGTGGAATCAGTTGTTTCAAGAATAATATTTATGTGTCTGCTACCTGAACTTTTCTTAGTGTGAAATATCTTCTAATATACATGATTATATGGGTCTAATCTTAGTCTTAATTCCTCTGTGATCACAGTTAAATATCATGACTATGACCCATTTGCAAGAAGCAAATGGATTCACTGTTATTTCTCTAACACAGTACCTTGACACAAGAACTTCTCAGAAGTCAGATAGTGAAGTCAGATACTGTCAGTGCTCTGTAAGAAGTTAAAATGCTTTCATGCCTGTCTCAGAAATCCACCTTTATGTGACCAGCCAGGCTTGCAGTCTTTTGGGCATTAATCTGCAACCCCTACTGCCCACAGAAGAAAACTACCGAACTATGTTACTGTCCCTGGTGTACCAGGGTCGATTGTCTTGGCTGGATTCACCTGAAGGTGCTCATATGCTCAGAATGAGCTACAAAGAAGCGCATCCTTTTTAACGTTGGGAAGTGTAATGCAATCTCAAACAGCAGTATTAAACGGTGATGAGCCTGTTCCTCACTTGAAAGCATATACCATTTGTTCAGTTCACTGGAAATCTGAAAAAAATTGTTCGCAGAGTTCTTCTTAAGTCTTGGCATAAGTAAGAGCATCTCCTCTATTCCTAATTCTGAAGCATCCTAATGAAAAAAAATGAAGCTTTGCTCACATTTTTAACAGAATCTGTTATAAAATCAGGACAGTAACAGTTCAGATAGTTTGTGGCACTGGCACACGTTTGAAAGTGCTATGTGTACGAAGTTATAACTAGGGCCTGGATGAATGTTGGGAGAATCAGCTTTTCAGCGTGATGAGAAAACTGTTGAAGTATTTTTGGTTTTCATCAAATACTCTGAGTGGGCTTTTTAATTAATAGATTTGTAAGAATAGCATATGCAGTGAACTGAATCATGGAAGAATATATGGAAGTCCTTTTGGAAGAATACCAGATAAAAGAGTACACTTGATTAAAAACAATAAATGTCCATTGTGCCAAAAGATGAAAAAATGCCATAGAAATTTGAATGAATAAAAATACTAGTTTTAATGATTTTTTTCCGGTGTACCAGATTAAAACCCATTTCATAAAACAGCAGAAGTTCTAACTGAATATCTGCTAAAAAAAATAGATCTGTGAAAGTGGTATTGTATAATTTTTGTGCAATAAGGTTATCCATTTAATAGGTTTCCACACCAGCTTTGATCACATTTGGAATTATTCTGCTTTTTGTTACATTTTCTCAGTTATTTTTTTAAACTTTTTTATGCTTTCTTTGAAATATATGAACCTTTTAATGTATGGATAATTTATTCAGCTCCTAAATTTAAATGCCTGGTGGGCGTAATTTTCCTATTTTAGTTTACTTCTATAGCTGCCTTCACTTTGTCTGGAATATATTATTCATTGTCTCCAAATTATAACAGGACTGACGTGTTAGAGTATAACTCCTTAAATTCATTTCAATATTTTAACTATTTGCATAACAATCCAGGGGGGTAGAAAGCTTCCCTGGCAACCTCTTTGTCTCAAAGAAATTGTCAGAAAAGTGCAACGTATTTGACTATGACCTTAAGAATATGAACATGAAGATGTTTGTACCGGTATTGACTTTTTTTGTAATTTGAAAATGTTCTCACAAATTATGGGTTATTAAAGATTATTATAAAGATGCAGATCTTAAGCAGGCCACTTCATTGAAATAACTGGAGGGTCTTGCCAGAGTCAAAACCGATGGATTTCTTTTCCAGATTAAAACACATTTTTAAGTGGTTCTTAAAGCATATTCCATTGGATCACAGTGTTATTTCATCGTAAAAGTAAATTTTCTGCATTTAGAAGGTGAAATGCAAACTATTGTACCGGGCCACCTGCAAGGTTCTCTTGCACGGTACAGCATGTGATGGAAGAGGGAGAAGTTCAGCAGAACTGCGGCTGATGGAGATGCAAAATGAAACTCATTTTGTGCTGGATAGGGGTGGAGTGAGGTGATAAAAAACGACTCAGAAGAACTTTGTTTCATAGCACAGCTCTTGGTCTGAGAGGTGTAACAGGACTTTGACTCTGCCAGAGATTTCTGCCAGCACCTTTTCCTTTCCGTGAACATCCCAAAGTGCCAAAAAAAGGGTGTTTTAAAACACAACAGCAACAGCAAAACATCTCTCTGCCCTTTTAAAGCTAGATTTTACCTGAACATAAACCTGAAGAACAAACTTAAAGAAAAAGCAGGAGACAGAGCCTATCAAAGAAATCTTCCCCCTTGACAGTGGCAGGGTTGTCTCTTCTTCTGTATGACTCCTAGTCTAGTGTCTGCTTTTCAGTTTCTCTGCCTCTTCAAGGAAAGGTTTTCTTTCAGTCCTGGGCTCCCTGAGCTACTTGCTCTCACTTCTGTCATCTCTCTTCTGCTTCCCTTCTGCTCCGTGGGCTGACATGGGGTCCTGGGCCATGGGCAGGGTCGGGAAGCCCCAGGGGAGGCTGGGCAGGGGCAGTTGGGGCTGCCCTCAGGGCCCTGGTTGTTTCCAGCATGAGCAGGTTTCCTTTGCTGCCTCAGGATGCCTTTTAAGAGGAAAGTAACAAAGACACAAAAGGGGTGCCAGCTGCAGAAAAGGGGAGAAGCTAAAGACCTAGCTTGTTAGGACCTGACAGAGTGTTATGGGACTTGTCTCATGCATTTTGTGGTAAAATTTCATGCAAGACTCT
Organism: Scopus umbretta; assembly: GCA_013400535.1. NCBI lineage: Eukaryota > Metazoa > Chordata > Aves > Pelecaniformes > Scopidae > Scopus > Scopus umbretta. Next base: position 20,614 of record VZTL01042520.1, on the reverse strand, counting down.
AGAAAATTTTAAAGTGTTTATGGTGTAAAGCATGCTCACTGTTTACACTAAAAATCAGATGTCATGGCTGTGCCAAGACTCCCTGTTTATATGATAGTTCAGGAGACAAAGCGCTTGACCAAGAGGTAGTAACATTGATGTGGTAGATCACGCAAACTCAGATTACCATTTAGGACAATACTATTGTTACTAGGCCTAGAAACAAGGCTTCAGAATATTCTGTAACCTTTTCTGGTGAGAGAGACCCACTGTTCAGAAAGAAATGGAGGATTCATAGAGCCAGCAGGAGGGAGCAACAGAAGCCACGTGTCTGCAGAAGTCTTGATGATGTTCTCATGGAGAATTACTGCAGGATCAGTTTAGATCCTTCAATAAAGGCCATATTTGGATAAGTTATCCTATGTAGGGATGCCTTAGTAGATCTAATCTGAAGTGTCTTTGGCACTGTAGGGACCTGAAGCTAGGGTCATCCAAGTGCTAGACTAGACCTTTAAATGTGGATGGTTTTTCATGTCTTGCTGTGAGGAACATCAGATGTTGAAAAGTACAATTCTGTACATATAAACAAAACCAAATTATATGTCTAATAACTACGTATAGGTGTTCTAGTGGATTTATAAACTTAAAATAGAAAAAAGGTCTCTGTTTTGAGACATGACATAGCAGGCAAGTCATGATAGGCAACTCTTTTTCCTCGACACTGAAGTAATCAAAATGACAATAATCATGAAAGGAGTAATAGTTCTCCTTAAACAATGTTAAACTGAGTAATAGCACAAGACATGACTCTATTTATAGACCCATTGGAAAAGAGTGAGAAATTGGACTAGTTTCAATGGGGGCAATTACGATTGGTGCTTTTTAAAAGCTTGTCCAGTCTGTGTATTCCTGTAGGCAAAATATTTGTTGGTGATTTTATTACTGTCCTACTTCCTAAGGTCACTGGATACTAGCTAAACCCTAGCTTTTCCAGGAATGACTTCTACTGTAACTGTTCTTTGAATTTCTCTGAAAGCAGGTATTCAGCAGGGCAAAATGAGTGGCAATCACATATGAAAGAGAGCCGTAGGCTGTGTAGGCATCTCCTTTGCCATTCCTATCATTTCCTCTGCCCACTTTACTCGCTTTATCTCTCTTTGGCAAGATTCTGAAAAAGCAAGGGCAGGTAACAGGTTTCTAACCAGAAATCCTTTTTGTAGAGGAGACTGGTTCTATTACATGCACATGATAGTACAAAGAAACATATGGAGCTTTAAGAGGGAGCAATTGAAGCATCAGAAAAAACTATTTCAAAAAGAGTGGGATTAGTCAGCCTAATTGGGTAACTTGTAATGATTAGAGTTTCATGAGTATTAACAGTATTGCAAGTTTGTCTCCAAGATTAAGAAATGATTGCTAACTATATGCAGAGCTTTTCTCAAATGTTAAAGCAGTATCTATTTTCAGTTTTGAAGCATATGAAGTTTTCATAGCATTAAAAAAAGGTAGAAATATATTAAGCTAAAACAATTTATAATTTGTAAGTTTGAGCAACTGCATTTAAGCTTCACTACTGAATATAGACTTGCAATTATTAAGCCATGTTTCATTGGGGGGGAAAAATATTTCAAAAACAGCTTAACCTTTCTTTTCCAAGCAATAGAATAAAATAGTTTAATTAAAAAATAAAATAATGTTTCTCACTGTGATCTTAATAGGAACATTAGTTTGGGGTTTTTGAAGAAATATTCTAAAATAGGTTATCAAAATTTAAAATATTACTATTGCCCACAGTGGTGGGTGTGGGGGTGTTTTTGATTTAGTCTCCTGCAAGGATCAAAATGCCTCCTCCATCTTCCAGTCCTGCCGGTCCCTTTTATTCCTCCCCAGTCTACCCAAGAAGTTACATTGTTTCAGTGCTATAGATGCCTAGTCCATTTAAAGAGCTTTGATATAAATTTCTGATTTTTTTCATATTTTTAGAATGTCAGGCAGATATCTATTAGTTTCAGAATATCATATTAGACAAAATTCCTGCAAGACCACTGCTCCCAAACTCTTGATTCATAATGGATCTTGTGATATTTGATATGCTTTGTATGAAGTAATAAAACCAAAAGACATGTAACAGCAAGTGTCTGAAATTTGGGGATTTTGTGTTTTTAAAGTGTAGATCTTCCATCTCACGTGCCTATGAAGTAAAGCTTGACAGTTACAATCGAAGGCTTAGATTCCAGAAGACAAATACAAAAACTGCCAACAAGCTAATATCTTTGTGAATATTTCATGTTCTAAAGTCAATTTTGTGATTTGAAGGTCTTGACACTTACTTAATATGTTGTGTTATAGTTCTAACCTTGACATTGCTGCAGGAACAAAAATTGAGCTGAAGGGAATTTTGAGCAGTCATTTAAGATAGCTCTCAGACCCAAGGCATGGCCAGCTACACCTAAACTATTCTGCAAGTCTAACTAAATTCAGTATAGTAATACTATGATGTCACATAGTGCTTTGTCCTTTGTGACGTAAGAAATAGTTTCTATTCGAGAAGCATTTTAACTCAGTGCTAGCAGGGAACATGGAATTAGGGCAGTTGTGAACACGTTCCAGAGACAAATGCATCAAGTGATAAGATTACTGTGAGTGAGCCATGGTAAGCCTGTGAATGGCAGTAGCTCAAGCAGCACATTTGGAATAGGTAGAACTAACTCTTGGAGAGTGCTGCAGCCTGCCATGGATGACGGGCCCAGGAGCACTATATAATTCAGATGCACATAGATCAAACATTGTGATGAGTGTGAAGCAGCTTGGGTGTGGTTGTCCTCTCTAGTTGGTAAAGAACACTGGCAGCTTGGGTGTGGTTGTCTTTAGTTGGTAAAGAACACTGCCCTGCATTTTTGTTGAGGAAGTTGAGAAATGCGGCAGCAGTAGCTCCATTTCAAGCAGGGAGTGCTCCTCTGAAGTTTGAGAATGCCTTTGTCACTCTCTGGCCGGTAGAAGGGAATGCGTTCTTACTGCAGCGGATTTTGCCACTGTAACTTCTCCCCAGTTCACAAGCGTCAGCATGCCTGCAGATAACAGCCTGACATGATGTTAAGAGGAGAGTAAGGAAGTGGTATTAACTCTTAATATTTCCCTGAAGTTATGGTCTGTCCTCTGCCTGCTCCTCCATCTAGCTGTGCAACTTACCATGCAAATTCGGTCTGATCTGAAATGAGACATGTTCATTCTGTGGCTTAAGAGAATTGCCTTGCATGGCTGGAAGAAAGTGAAGAGTTGGGGTGGTGAGTGCTTATGAAACCCTGTCATTTCAGTGGGTTTGCATATTTATATAATCAAACAGGTATTTTTTAAAAATTAAAAACTTAAACGTAAAACTGATGTAGCTACCCTATACCAATTGTTTTAGTCTCTGTATGTAGCCTATTTCCCCTGATTAAAACATGTAGAGATGAAAGTGTATATCTGAGTCTCAAGTTTTTGGGGACTAGGATCCATATCCTCAATATTACAGGAAGGCTGACATGTGGTTTAGCCATTGGACTGAGACTTGAGAGGTCTGGGTTCACTTTATTCTTCTGTGTGACATTATGGAAATAGCTTACTCATTCTGTGCCTTAGTTTTCATCATTAAAAAGTAAATAATAATAATATTTCCTTGTCTTGTCTAAGCACTTTGAATCAGTGGTGGACTGTTTCTTATTCTACATTTCTAAAAACTCCAAAAGGCACATTATCTGTTTGACTTTCTTGGCAGTTCCATAAGGGAAATAATAATAAAACACTAAAACCACTCTTTTAAAGTAGTTAATAAGAAAAAAGTAGGAAACTAATAAGTAGGAAATCAAATAAAAGCAATTAAGTGATGCAGCAAGACTCTTTACTTTTTATATGCTTTACACTTTTAAAAGCAAAAATAAATGAAAGCTAGGAATCATATTTGGGAAATAGACATATTGCAAAAAGGTAGAAGCAAAAATTTAAAAAGAAACCGAGGAAGTGGTGATTTGCAGTAAGTCTTCTATTTGTTTAACTCTAAGACGATACACATTAACTGTGCAATTTCAAATTACCTGAAAGGAGATGATTACCAGGAGCACAGTAGGACATTTAAATTGTACTCACTAATTATATTTTATTACAAATTATTGGTTTGCAAAGTGCACCAATCTGATTGGGTAATGCAAAAGTGTGCTGTGCCTTATAACACTGATAGAAATATTTAGCGATCTGTAACCATATTCTGGCTTGATGGTTTTGCAGTGAACATGTCCCCTGTTATACGGTAGCTATCTGTAACTGCGGCTGGTTTGAAATGCCCCGGCAAGTCATGCTGTTGCAGCAGTCATATGTTGATCTGATCTACAGAGGCAGTGGGTCCAAGTTCTGTTGATTATTTGTCTTACTTAGCAGTAAGTTAAGCAGTGTGAAAAACTGTGCAAATGCTCTTTTGGGCCATTATGTTATTGTGCATCATCTAGGATATATTAATATATTTTGAGCTTGTGTACACGTCTTGTTAAATTTATTTGTTTTTAACAAATCATTTTTGAAAACCTGCACACTTTATCACAACTGTTTCTTAAATCTAACATATTTATCATAAAGTATTTTATTTATTGAATTTTATTTGCCATCAAGAGAGACAGACATGAATATAATGTTTAAAAAGATGTCTATTGATGTGAGAAAAATGCAAGTCGTGTGGTAGAAGCTCAGTGAGTGGGAGAAATGTAAATGTTCTCTGCATTTTATCTCACATGACAGAATGCATTATGGTCAAAATAGTGTCTTCTCAGAGACACAGGTTTCGAACATCTGCATAATACACACTTTTATGTAAGCTCTTTATTCTGCATGCAATTGTTTAGTTAAATGCCCTACAGTCTCATTTATAAGACCCTCTTTTATGCCGTCACCTTGTATGGGTTCTGTACCTTGGATACATATAACCCAATTATAATTACCATGACAATATATAACACCTTTTTGAAACCCTCCTCATGTGATATAGGAGTATGGGACGTACTGATGTCAGAAACAAGCTATTTTCATCAGACAATTAGTTGTCTTTGACACAGGCCTGCATTTCCCACCAATTAGTAGAAACGGCAGGGTGCATTTCCAGAATTTTGCAGAGCCAGCAGCTCATGCTATTAAGTGGAATTTAGGATATTTAAATAAGTTCCAATACATATTCTGGTTTTCTTAATTTGCTAAAATCAATAGCTGCTTTTTGTCTGTGAATCATTTCTGACTCAACATAATGCACATAGATTAAAGGTCTTATGAGATTTATTCTTCCTGTCAACAAATAGTTTTAGTTTTAATTTTAGTCTTTCATACCTGATGAGTCCTATTAACAGCTGTTGAACAAGAGCTGAAAGTTACAATATCCTCTAGTAGTAGTTCAGCTATTAAGCCAGGACACGTGATGTTAACAATTAAAACAGACAATTCTGTAGCACAGCCTTCTAATCAGACATGCAAATACAAAACTAGCATGTTGGTCAGATTTTAATGGATTTCCATATATTATGAGTAGCTATAAAGAAGTTGGGCTCAGGTGTCCTTCTCTACTGTGCCATAAAATCATCTTAGAAACGTCTTCAGATGTTATGGATCTTAGTTGCACAGCCAGCAATATGAGTCAGAATAATTTAATGCTGCTGTGGTCAATTTTGCCACAGTGGCCGGCAGTGCTGAAGGGCTAGTGCCTGATCAAAAGCCATCAAAACTCAGCAGAGACTCCTGTTTGTGAAAACGGGCTTTCAGTGTGTCCCTGAAAAAAAAAGGGGGGGGTGGGTGGGGAGGGAATGGCATAAGAACATCCTACAGACTTCTTCCCAAGGGTACTGTGGTCCATGTTCAGGAGGGTTGTTAGTAGCTCAAATTGGCATGTTTAATTGTAAACTGAAAGGACCGAATAACAACTGTGCAGTTGCACGTGGCCATCTCTTTGAAAGGCCGAACCAACCACACTTGTCAACGCTGTAGATGCGTTCAGATAGCATGTAGTGTGTTCTTACTGCTCTTCCCTTGCTTCTGTCTACCCCAATCTTGTTTTGTTACAGTGTTCCTGTTAGTTTGCTTTAGTTTTCTTATTTTTTGCTGCATACATTTTCTTGGAAAGCTTCAGTGAATTAACTTGGGTTCATTTTTCCACACCCTCCTTCTCCCACACTTTCTTTAAGCACCATTGAGATGATAAAAGACAGCCTAGCCATACAATAGTCTTCATAGCTGCTTGGAAATCTTGGTGCCCATCTAGGTATAATTGAAGACAGGAAATTCAGGCAGCTTGCTTTGGAGCTCCATGGGATCATTGTTACGTCCATGTTTCCTGTATGGCTGGGGAATGGATGGCATAGATGCACTCTGTGAAGGCTTGCTTGGCTGAAGCCATGGCGTGATAGCCCTGGACTGTGATTCTCCCCCATCATCTAGCTGCACAGGGGAAACCTGTGGAATTTCTTACAGCTCAGCATGTCCAGGACCTCCATTCTGCTGAACTGGACCCTTAAACA
>VZTL01042520.1:6608-9108 GCA_013400535.1 Scopus umbretta | reverse complement strand
TATATATGCATGAATTTTCCTAGAAATCTTGAACATATTAATACTCTGTGAAATCAGTTAATCATCTTTCTCCCTAAAATGTAAACCATGGAATTTCAAGTGCATTGTTTCAAATCCTCCGTTTCATGTCTTGATCCGTGCAGTATTTTACTCTTTGTAATAGAGGAAGAAGAGTGCCTAAGGAAGTTCATGGAGATATCATACGTAGCAGCAAATGACCTAGCTCATGCATATGATCCATCAGGTGAAGTCCAGTATTTGCAGGAATTTTTTAACTTTAAAATAGAATATTAGTTGAGTTTTGTAACCAGTTTTTCTATTTTTTTTTCCCCTCCTATGACTACCAGTAAAGGTGCTTCTATTTCTGCTTTCTCAGGATTCTATTCAAATCCATTAAAACCAGTCAGTTTGTTTGTTCCTTCAAATGTGCATACGGATCTCCAGTGCAAGCACCAAGGGCTCTAAATATCCAGGAGATTCACTCTTAAGAACGTTGTGAAAAACTTTATGTTCTATTTATTTTTTTAATAATAGGTTAGAGCCTAAAGTTTCAAAATATTACCAAGGCACAAATGCAGACTCCGGTTATTGGCAGACTGGTATCATTACAAGTTGTAGTGCATATTTAGGATTTTTTTATTCATCTGTTTTCAGACTTGTTTAAAATTAAAGAAAGCTTTGGCAGATTGTGATTTGACCACATCCAAATCTTTTCCACATAAAATAATTAACTCCTCTGAAAATACCAAGGTTTTTTATATTAAACTTAAGTAAAATGGTAAACGTACCAGTTAGGATTTTTCTTTTTATTTTGAAGGAAAAACTGTTAATAGCAAGTGGTAAAGATGCATACTGATTAGAAGAAATGGCTTTTTAATCTGTTTCATTCATGTGACCTTCAATTCTATGGTAATCAGGGAAAGCTTCACAATCACAAATGGATTCTATTTTCATGACATCCTGGCAGTGGCTTGTAGGGCTGTGCTTTGATAAATATTAAGCAAAAGCTTAATATTTAATAAACAACAATGCTTGACAAATAAAAGCAAAAGCATTATACTTGATAAATATTAAGCAATAGCCAGCTAACAATTGTAGTCAGCTAAGCCAGCTTAGGAAGTCAACCCTTCTTCCTGGTCCCAGTTTAATTCTGTCTCCATTAAGCCAGTCTTCACAGCTCTGAGAAGACCTCTTTTATTGAATTAGTAGTATCTGAAGAACAGTTGTGATCCCATGCAAACAACTAATGAGAACTAGACCTATCAACTTTCGGTAGTAGGGAGCGCTTCTCAGGCACGTACAGCAGGACAGGTGCGATGTTATCAATGTGGCTGTGACCCTACTCATGTGTTGCACCTCCAGTCATGTGCACTGTGAACTGCACATTTCTAGGACACTCAGCAGTCAGTCTGAGTCACTTGATGCTTATGTAGATTAGAGGGAAAAGGTTTCTGTACTCTCTCTTCAAAAAGTACAACCTGTGAATAGAACTGACCAAATTATTTGTTGTGAATTTTACATGACATTAATGCCCGTTCTTTAACCCCAAGCAGTGTATTTGGGTGAGTATGCTTTGATTTGCATTATTTAATCAACTATAGAAAGAATCAATAGTATTTGCACAGTGTTTTGTGCTAACTTTCATGCAATAGACTCACCAATTTACAAAAAGGAAGCTGGGAGTATTTCTCGGTGAAGAGGGAAGCTGTGGAAGGGCATTCCTTGTGAAGCATTCCTTGGAAAAATGTAGCTATTTCCATCATGCTGTTAAATTATGTTGGTAGCCCTTTGCAGAGATAGAGAGTTTACACTGCTGAATAGTAGGTAAGTTATGGGCAGAGCCAGTCACACTGCAACACCTTTAACCCATTTGTCTTGGAACCATTTTTACATTATGTCTGTGGTCTAGAGCATTCCCTACATTGTATTTCCCAATGTTTCACAGAACGAAGAGATCCCAGAAAAGCTGTAAACGTCTAGATTGCATAGCCACAGGCACTACGAGCCACGCTAGCTTCAGACCTCAATACGAGAAGCACCCATGGCTTTCTCCTGGTTGAAAGGAACCCACCACAAAAATCTTCATGAAAAGGACGTTGCCCTACACCGAGGTAGCTAGATGCTAGCTCTTGATTTATGATGGTGATAGTAAGAGTTCAAAGATGAAGATGAGAGAGAAATATTTGATATCTGTGGGTCATGATTAACAAGGAAAGGCCACATTATCTAAATTTCTACATTTCAGGACAAGATTCATTCATATATCTGTAAATTGCCTACCACACACTAGGAGCAATATAAATCATAATTATAAAGTAATATGACACAGTTGATTAATTGCTTAATTAAGCCTTAATTAATATTTGTAAAGCAGTTTAACATCCTTGGTTGAAAAGTCTCATAGAAGTGTGAGATATAAAATATTACTATTTACAGTCAGAGATTCTGGCCTGTCCCTGTTGAAATTTCAGAGAGATGCTTTCATAAATCAGTATTAAAC
>VZTL01042515.1:0-10377 GCA_013400535.1 Scopus umbretta | reverse complement strand
TCCCTCTTTCTCTTCCTCTCCCTCTCCCTTTCCGTCTTCCTCTCCCATTCCTCTTGCATTACCTTGCTAAGAATCCAAAAGACCCCTACTTCTTCAAAATCACAATTTCATACAGAAGTATCTGTATCCATAGATATGAGGGGTAATGATCCTCAGAGATCTGATTACAGGTTTGGAGTTCAAATAAAAGACCCTTTTTATGATTGCTTTTAAAAAAACATCAAAATCATGTCCATTACATTAACTCAGCTCATGAACCAAAACTGAAGCAAAGTAAAAGCAATAACAGCAAAAATGACCAGCAAACATTGCTTTGGAGTGCATATAGCGTGAGTAAGAATTTTAAACGAAGCCTAACACAAGGCTAGCTGTATCAGGAGGGGCTCTGGGTGGTATATTAGCCTTTTCACATTCACTCCGTATATCATACATTCTTACAGATCTTTCCTTCATTCCCTCCAGGGTTTACTCTTTCTCCCACTACCCTTTTCTTCCTCTTCCCCACCTCTTTCTGCCATTTATGGATTTTGATTGACAAGAGTTAAATGGCACACAGTTAGCCTCTAAGGCAGCAGCTGCGGCTGGCATTCCTTCTATGTAGACATATAGGGATATCTCAAAACACACCATTCTGTGATAAATCAACTTCCCAGTCACCTGGTATATGATGTGACTGGAAAATGCTACGTGTNGCCATCTGGGGCTAAACCACAACAGTCTGTTTTGACCCAAAAGCTGCTGTATCTTCCTTTCTACTGCCCCCAGCTCCCTTCTGCTTTTCAGGATGTATGTCTGTCTGTCTGTCTTTCACTTACATAAGTGCATGTCAGCCAGGGTGGCCTTTGGTCCTCCTAGCACGTTGGCCCTAGTTCTGCTGGCATGTCCTGTGGGCAGAGGCAGCCAAGGCATAGAGCAGCTGGCAACGTCTGGGACTGCAGCCCTCCAAGTAACCAGCACAGCCTATCCTCCTGCTATAGGTTATGAATAACCCTCACTGAAGTCCACGGGATTAACTCACATCCTGCAAGGAGGAAACAGGGCCAAACTTCTCTAAAATGTCCAGAGAAAGACCCGTAAATTTCCTAGCACTGGAGGCAGATAGGCACAGCAGGGAGAAACTGGATTGTGCATGTGCACCGAGGCAAGTACAAATGGAATACTGCTCCATTGTTCCAAGATCATAACCACCAGTGCACAGTTTATTCATTTAAACAAAATTTAAAAAAAAAGAAAAGAAACCAAACTAAAACAAACCCAAATTTTAAGGTCTTGTTTTGCTTTTGTAAAGGACAAGGTTACTCTTAGAGCAAATTTGGACCTTGTTGGCAGGCTTTCTGAGATTTATGTCTGGGCTGTGGGGTAGCGCAAACAACGCTGCTGAAGCTTTAAACAAAATCAAAAATAATAATTGTGCTAATAATTGTTTTAATAATGAAACACACTGGTTTCATATATTTTTAAACCACTTTTGTCATCTCTCATATAATAAGTACATCTATATGAAGTAATAAAATGTACATCCTGTGCTATCAAGTGCTGTCTAATGCTTTCAAATCCACTCACATCTCAGTGAGAGTTTGGGGGATGGAAGTGGTGTACAGACTGTTTCGTCCTGGATGTTTAACAGGTTTCTTTGGTTTCCTAAGGCAGGGATTCTTTGGAAAAAACTCACCTAGTAAATACTTTGGGTCAAACCTTTCATGTATTCTGCTACAGGTTTTTACAAACTACTGTATTCATGGAGTCATGCAGCCTGAAAGTCCACTGCACCTTCAGGAAAGAAACCTCTGGTGAATGGGAATTCACTGGCAGGAAAGTCCTGCTCCAGCCCAACAGCAAATCTGCTCCACACACTAGGGAGGCTGTATCTTTGATATTTTTTCAGAAGAACTCATTTTGCAGAAGTGGCCCAACTCAAAGTGCCTAGGAGTGCAGTAAGAAAATCCCAGCCTAATGAAAGACAGAAGAACCTAGCCAGGTTTAGCTATCACCTTCAGATTGGTGAGGATGCTATCCTACATGTCTTAACTACACTCAAGGGCACTCTGTAAATTGCTGTCAATCTTTTTCAAAAGACTAAAGGTAGGTATATTTTTGTCTTGGTTTTGTAAAGTGCAGGAAGATGTGTGTGGCTCATGACTCCACCATACGTATGCGTCACATCCATCAAAAGCAGCATCTGGGTTAAAATGATCAGGAAGAAAATCAAACCTGCTGTCAGAGCCTGGAGGTCCTTGCAAGAGCTTATGGAAATCAAATGAGTTTTATTGAATACCCATTCCAAATAATCTATTTATTTTGCAACTTTCAGTTTGAAAATCAAGACACAGCTGGAGGGCCAGATTCACCGGTATGCTTTGGCAGCACTGCACTGCTTTGGTGATATAAAGCATCTGTAAACTTGAATTAACTGGGCTCATTGGGGTTGGCTCCCTGTCGGGTTTACAGCTGCTTCACATTGCCTGAGCAGTGAAGAAAGTCAAAGCAAACTGGTGAGTCCATTCTCACAGGTGTGAGGCACAGGGGAGTACACAGGACAGTTGAGAATCACGGCCACTGGAGTAAACAAACATTATTTCTAATGGGAAAGAATAATTATATAAGGGCAGTGAAGGGAAAAATTATCTTTGTTGTGTGTAATTTTAGGGAAAGGAAATCAAGTGAGTAAAATTTCTCTGGAGTGTTTTTCCAGTTTTAGATACAATCACAGACACAGTTTCCTATATACTGGCATGCTATGGTTGCTATGTAGCTAGGTTAAAGAAAAAATGATGGATCACAATGGGAATTAGCATCAGAGTGTGTTAATGGCATTATGTTTTAACTCTTGACTGATCTAACAGCAGTTCCTAAGGAATTTTAATATCTCTGTTGTTCCCAGGAATGTCTTGTTAGTAGGTCTATATGTTTTATGAATGGAGACACGCAGAACAAATGTCTGCTGACAGACAAGGACAGAAGGTGAATGTGGGGAAACGTCACGTGCCATTCCATGGCAAAGGACAAACATGTTGGTACACGCATTAAAAATGCAGTAGCAGTGCACCATGTGGGTATATATATTTTAGTTCAACTGTGAGTACATGTTTCAAACTGTGGCATACTCTACTTGGCTTTCTTTTTACACCCAGTATCTGCTGCTTCATAAATAGCTCCTGACCTTACTAAAATTTAGATGCAGTCTTCTCACTGCAGGCATTAGGTCACTCATTGTTAATGAGCGTATTAGATAATAGATGTTAACTCCAGCACACTGCAGCATTTCAGCAGAGTGCATTCCCTAGCAATGAACACAAAGTGTCACTGTGACCACATACTAATAATTCCAAGAAATATAGAAACTTTTGCCTAATTTTGAATTTATTTACTTGTCATGTGTGTGCTCATTTGGAACTTCTAGCATTAATTATCTTTGCTCCAAGTTGGGCCAGTCTGGAATTCTAATTATCTTCATTTTTAGAATTCATATCTCTGAGGTCTTAGTGTACTTTGGAGCTGAACTCTGGGCTGTACATAATCGAGGCAGAAAAGAGATAGGTGGCAATATTGTACATTTCAATTGCCTTGTCTGATGTGCCCCTTTTGTAGAATAATGAACATTGGAGAAACAAATTGGTCTGTCAGAGTCAATAACAACCCAATACCCTGAGCTGCTGGTCACTAATGCTTCCTGTACTTAATCAATGTGCTGCTGGAGATGTTCTCTTCAAAACAGTTAAAGATGAGCAGCAGCAGCAGATTTGGCAACAGGACTGGGAGAGCGAGTGAGAGCATCCACAGGGTTGGAGTTTCCTTGTGCCAGGGAAGAGGCAAGCAAAATTAAAAAGAAAGTGCTTAAAGGAAAACCCTGCTAAGGAACAAAGACTCCTGCTGTGTCCTATTGGTAGAGGAGGAAGAGGAGGTCAGTTCCTTCCTCAAAAATATTTTGTCAAAATGAGTAAGTAGAAGATGATGTCTACAAGAAAGCATAGCAGGAAAAAGGGCATTCAAGATTCCCACAATTAAACTCAACCCATTAGAATAATCAATGTGAGAGGTAAGAAGTTGAGAAGAATCAAATTCTTGACCTCCAGTTGTGATCAGAAAGCCTGAATTACCAAAAACAATTGGTGCTGGTAACAGTGTTCGAGGCAGCAAATCATCATTTTAACCGAACTTGAAGTAAAGCAAAACAAATAAGGAAAGATTTGTAATAGCATAGTTTTAATCATGTCCATAAGTAGCTTTTGAAATTACTAGGTGAGCAAACAGGAAAAAACGTCTGAGCAGGAAAAGGATAAAAGGTGATTTATGCCTAACACACTAGATGGACAATTTGTTCAGTGGGTCTTACTGGCATAAATTCAGACAGCTGAAGGGTTCCTAGGAGTGTGCATTCAGGGAAAACAGAAGATAACAAGAATAGATAAATGAAATACCATAGCTTTTCTTACTGAAAATTAAAGCTCAAAGAAGCAGCTTACACCTGTGTGTTACTGTCCAGAAAAACAGTCTTAATGGTCAGAGCAGACTATTAAGAAAGTTATTTTCCAGTCTGTACCTTGCCTGGACAGCATATTGGGGACTTCCAGATTTGCCAGCAAAACAACAATACAAGAGTATACATCAACTTCTTCCTAGGAGGTGGAAAGCATCTTTGGGCAAGCTGTGCTTTGACCTGGAAAAAATAAAAGTGGAAAAAATAAAGTTATCACAAAACTATGATGGACCAGTCCTTGTCTTGAAAACAGCAACAATAGGAAAGAAGAAGAGCAGGAACATGGGAAGCTTGAACTTAGTATTCACAGAGAACCTTATAAAGATATTCATGGTGGGACTGTGCTAACTTTATCAGTCTGAAGATCAGCTGTTTCTCTTCTAAGCTAGACATTTATGCACTCAAAAGTTGGTTGAACTAAATAGGCATTTCCAAAGGTTAGCTCATCCTTGGTAATTTGTATAGATATTGTAGGATGGAAAGTGCTTATTTTTCTCCACTGAGCCAAAGCTAGTTCAGCTGAATCCCATCTTCTCTGAATATTCAGGGAGTTCCTTTCTGACTTTTTCTAGTCTTACTTTGATTCAGAGGTTTTGCCTTCTTTCATATCCGATAGATTTTGTTGATAAGGATGACAGTCGATAATTTTCAGAAAAAGTCTAGTGTTTCCCAAGGCAAAGAATGAAGATAGTGAGAATTGGATAAACAATCCTTCATATGCTGCTCATTTTTTAAACTGGGAAGTAGTTTGTTTCATTGGAGCAGGATTGGGAAAGTGCATGAGAGGACTGAATCCATGGGCTCACAGAGTTTGCCATATTTTGTTTTCAGAATAAAATATTTATCCTATTAAAAAAAATGTCGGGACAAGTACAGATTCTAAAATTACTTGCTTAAAACAGTTTTCCTTCCAACAAATTAAAGCACAGGAGTATAACAGTTCTTGTGAAAGATCTACAAATTTAGCTCTAAATGTATTTCTACCCCTTTATAAAAACCTAAGAAAGAAATGTGTATTTTAACAACCATTCCTTAAGTATGCTCATTGTTAGTTGGTTTAACAAACAATGAAGAAATGATCCAAGTAACCCAGTAAATTGGGAAATACTAAGGCTAAACTCCTCTTCACCCTAGAGTATCACAGAGTTATTCACAATTATTATGCCAACTTACATACCTCTGAACAAACATTAAAATCCAATTCTTTCATCAGCTGTGGAACAGCAGCAGCTACAACTGACACAAGACCAGAAAGAACTGTTGCAGATTCCCAGGATAGAGAATGAAATTAAGGAAACAGTATTTGTGTTGGAAAGCGGGAAAGCCTACGCCCCCAATGGATTTGCTGTAGAATTTTTAAATACATTTGAAAGTGAAATCATATCAGGCTTACAGGACTATGTCACCAAGCTTTTGAGAGAGGATCGCTCCCAGACTCCCATAGGAAAGCAACCATCTTTCTGCTTCTCAAACCAGATTATGATCCTCTGGAGGGGTTATCCTTTCGATAATTAAGGTTACAATCTCGGTCCCGTTTTACAGCTGATTTTGATCTTTCATATGAAACTTCCATGTGACTGCTCAATAAAGTCACACAAAGTAACCAGAAAATCTGCTCCAATCTTACATAAATATACTTTAATAACTGATATTTCTGGCCACAATTACAAAACCACACATATGTGCAATTTTTTCTGACAGAAATGGATAACACAAATTTTTCTTAAACTGTTTAAAAGCACTATTCTCAAGAAATTACTATTTTATATTGCCAGATATCATCCCACAAAAAGAAGGAATAAGGACATTTTGGATTAGTTATAATAGGTTTAACTTTAAAAAAATATCCCCTCCAACTGAAAAAAAACCCACAAACAGAGAAATTATATTTAACCAGACTAAATGTTTCCCCACTAGCTTGAGCAATAATAATGGAAAGCTAGAATTTACACTCTGTATTAGCTCGAGCAAAATGAGCAGTGAGCAGCACTGTTACGGTATCCAGTAATTCTTCTTAGCCATTTCAAAATTAAGCAGAACAATATGCTCCCTTATCTTGGCTCAAAATTATTGTCTCTTGATAAAAAAAAAGAAGATAGAGCAGTTTCTTTGTAATAATTATGGACTGCATCTCAGGCTGACGAACCTCATATACAGTCCCATCCACATAAGTCAAAGGATCTGCATCCTGTTGTTGTTGGCTATAAGAAAAGAGTACAGGACCTCACACCTTTCTCTCATTGGTAAGAATTTACCAGTGCCATAGAAACACAACTGTGAACAGGAAGGATTCTTGAGAATTTACCAAAAACTATCCTGCCAGCACATGGCATAATGTCCTCAAGCATTTTAAAACAGGCCAGAGAATATCTCCTATTTGTCCACTTATTAACAGCCCTCTTCTCCCTGAGGCCTTTGGAGGCAACCTCTATTAATTGTGGAATGATTTTGACATGATGACTCTCGAGGATTTTTGTAATGAAAGGATATTTAGGACCTTTGAGAGACAAGTGAAATATAAGCCATACACCAAAACAACACGTTTATAGATATTTACAAATAAGACATTATCTGTGGGACATAAACTGAGAAATTTTTGTACCCCTGAGTTCATTCCCTTCGAATACTAGTTTTTAATTATGGATAAAGACCGTGAAAAGAATCTGCACTTGGTATCCTTTTAGGCTGAATAAATTCAAGGGAGATAAAAGCTAAGATCAAGTGCAAAAGCGATCTGGATCAAGAATTCTCTGATGAAGAATGGATTGAGATATGTAATCAAACAAAAACAATCTCCATTAGTGTAAGACACCAAATGTTTATATTTAATGTTATTCATAGAATATGTATGACTACAGAAAGTATGCACAAAGTAAATAGTGACAGTGATGATATATGTATAAAATGTAATTTTGGAAAGCAGTCTCAGCATGTGTGATGGGACTCAAAGCATTCAGTGACTCTAGCACAAGGTTGCAGAATTTGTCAGGGCTATTCTACAAGTTTATAAATTCGTTACATTAGCTTGCTTCATCGTCTATCTATCTGACCTTTTTTTAGACAGATACAAAATCAAGTTTGTGGACATCGTGTTGCCTGCTGCTAGGGCATTTATTATGAAGTGTGTACCAGACATCATTGTCTCAGTTTGGGGTGTGTAGGGGATGATAGTCAAAGCTGGCAGAAACATTTCATCTGGAAAAAAATAACTGCTGAATAAGCTAGGAGGCTCTCTAAAATATATTGATAAAATATGGAACGTTAGAATAATTAGACTGGAACTAATACAGAGAAGCTGATCTATAGACTACATTACTATCCATGTCTATAATAAGAAAAGAGAAATATCTGTCAAATAAAATAAACCCATACATGTTTTAAGTTAGCTTTGTTGTGAAAATACTTTTTAAAGCCAGCCCTATAGCTTTTCAATATACTAAACTCCAGTTGCTGTATTTACAACTGAAAAAAGTCTTGGTCTTCATTGTTCTAGACATGCAGAAATAATGACAAGATGTGAGGGAAGTGGTTTAATTTGTCTGCGACTTTATTAACTGAACTCATCTGGGAATCATTCAGCAATAACATACTCAGTGCAGGTCATCATTTCTTCTTCACTTGTTTCCACATATTTGGGGAGAGCTGTCACTCATAGCTGGGACCCCACTGCCCTCCCCTGCGAGGAAGGTTAAGAGGCTGCAAAGAGGGTGCTGCCTATTTGCTGCAAGAGCCTCTTTTCTTTTGCCTCTTTAGCAAGCGGCTGCTCTTTGATTTGCTTCTAACTCTGGTTTATCAAGGAAGCAGATGCCCTGGGGAACAAACACAGGCACTGGTCACCTGCCACCAGGAAGCCCCAGCAATTATCTGGGCTGCCCTGTCCAGTTCACAGATAGCTAATCAAGCTTATGTCAGCCAGAAATATACGTGAGCAGGTGAACCCCTCTCCCCTGGACAACTTATCTGTCCTATAGATTGCTGTTTGTTTTTAGGAGTGTGTAAGAGCCGTTCCCATTTCTGAACACATCTAGCCTCTTCACAGCTCCTGGCTTTTTGGGTCTTGCTCACTTGTTCAGACCTTTTGGTCTGATAGCACACCTCCCCTGCCACTTGTACAACATCCTCACTCACAGCGTTGCCTTTCAACTTCTTTCTCCCTTTCCTCATCCCTTCTTATACAAAGTGCACTGGAAATAGCTTCTGGCATACAAACCTCCTTTCAGGGGAATCCTATTGAACTGGTTAATGGATTATCCAACATTCAAGACCCACCTCCCATCACTTAATTTGTCTTTAATAATAAATAAGTTCTAGCAAGGAATGAGGAGTCTGCTGTATCCCCAGCTGTCTTAGTCAATGCCTGAAATCTTGCCAGTTTATTAAGAATGAGCAGAGATACCTGCTCTGTCTCTAAATTGCATGAGTTAGTTGAAGGATAGGAGAGAAAGAAGAGCGAGGGCTCCCTATTTCTTTCATTGGCAGCTCTCCCAACCTGCAGGTGAGTTGTACATGCTGGGCTGTACATTTTCTTAAATCTACCTTTCCTGGAAATAAAAATAGGATAAAGTATCTACCAGAAAGACTGGCATTAACATGAGTCACATTTACCTAATTTTACCAATTTACCCAGGTCACATTTACCCAATATCTCATAGGAAAAGGATTAAGAGCACCCTTTTAAACCAGAGGTCATGGGTCTATAAGATGGACTTAATGGAAATTTTGACCTCTGCTGCATGCATGCAAGTGCCTCAGTTTACCAAATGCTGCCTCAAGCCTTAGCCATAGCTGCACTGGCATCCCACTTCTTTCACTTTTAGTGCTCAGCTGTGACACAGAGTTTAGCTGGATTGTTTTCTTTCCCCAGGGCTCAGTTTGTATGTCTAACCATAGATGTCTATTACCCTTTGAGATGTTGTGTGGCGTTCTGCTGCTCCAGAAAGGCAAAAACTTTTGTGTGTTGCATCTGTGAACTCTAAAAGGATTTACCCAACACCATGGGGTGTCTCAAATGTACCAGATAACTCCATAGGCAGCTGAATCAAGGCTCTACTGTCAGCAAGCCCCTAAACTTTAACGGCAATTGCATTATCTTCTACTCTGTTGCCTGGGTATTCATGGTTGCTTTGTACAACTGTGGCTTGATTTCTCCAAGAGTGGCAATCTGTTTATCAAGATTTGGGTAAGATTCCTTGCACTTCTCTGGTAATATTGCTTGATCTCCAGCTCACACAAAGACAACCTGTCACCTACGGGGATGTGCATTTTGCCATATGACCATTCCATGTAAGAAAAGGCCTCTCAGTGGTCTCTGTCCCCTCGCTCTCTATTTTTTTTCCAAGCTGCATCCTAGATACTGAAGCTGTAACATTTTACTGTCCAAGCTGACTTTTGTTACTTTCACTCCAGTTTCTTGTTTCATTGCCTCCTCAGCTGCCATGGGACTACTCCCCAGAAGATGGTCACTCCCAGAATGGAGACTATAAGAGCTGGTACATTTCTACCTTTTCCAACCCACACAGGGAAAGGGCACAAAAAGCCCCATGAACTTCTGCATTTAAGCTTCCTTTTGTCTGTGCATGTAGAAAGTTTTTACTTCATCAGCTCCAGGCCTACTATTGTTACTGCACCTAATTTCCTGCACACATACCTTCTGGCTCAGAGCACAGTGAACAAAGAAAAATGCTCAGCAGAAGTGTCAGCCGTGCTGCTTCTGTTCCTACTTGCCCACCTCCAAGGAAAGTTTCCACTTAATTTCTTCTCTGAGTCTTACTGTTATTGGGCCACAGCCATCAATTCCCTCACTGCAAACCCAGTGCTGGGTTTCAACCAGCTCCCCAACTTATCTTTTAGGGACCCCAAAGCCTGATGCAAGTAGCATTTGTATCCCATATGCAGTTAGC
>VZTL01042503.1:20425-73563 GCA_013400535.1 Scopus umbretta | reverse complement strand
GGTCTTTACCGGCACATAAGGATGCCTCGTGAGGCGTCCCTATTCCTAGCTCTAAAACTCTGAGCGGCCTCATACTGTGTCACCTGGGACCAGCGCTTCCCTTGACTGAGCAGGAAAGGCAATATATAGGAGGACATGTGTGCCACTTTCATTACAAGTGTAAAACGTGCCAAGCGTTCGCTAGGTTTCCTAGTTTTCAGTACGTTTTCAGGTAGTTTTTGGTATTTTTCTGTTCCTTTTGCTCAGTCGTATCCCATAACTAATTAGATTGCTTCCCATGGCTACAGAGGATGGGAATTTCTTTTAAGGACATGTGTTTTGTTCATTTTGGTATAGGCTCTTCAGTTGATAAAACACAGATGAAATACACAACGTGAAGCTAGGGAGGCTAGGTTCACCAGGGGGGTCTCAGATTTCTGTGTTTACAGTGGTTACACACTATTCTGACTGTGTGGTACCAAGCAAAACTGTTCCCTCAGCGCAGGCTCAATTTTCCCTAGTGCTCTTGCATGTAGACGGAATACAATCCCTTGTGTACTGGTTTTCCTGGCATTATCCGAGTATGGGGCTACTGCCTCAATTCTCTTGGACAATCAGGTGTTGCATGTCATTTCAGAAAGCAACAAACCAACAAAAACGCCTAGTTTGCTTCCCTGCTCTGCATTCCCTTTGCAGCTGTTTTTAATGAATTCCAGCAACAGTTCTGACTCCCTTTCCAGTTATACTGAACAGAATGGGAAGACTTCAGCCTCCAGGAACCTAGTCAAGAACTGCTTCAGCTGACTGGTGCAAGGTTGACCAGCCCTGGAAAGGAGGGTCACAAGGAAGTGTTAATTAGTACAGTAACGAATCTGTGACCTCATCACTTGCTTTTGAGTGGACTGACTGCAGTGGGTTGGGTAGAAAGGAGGTGCGTAAAAGGAATGGCAAGAAGGACATTAATCACTCTGTAGAATAACAAAGAATCTGTAGATTCCTGTTCTAGCTGGAAAATAAGCTCCCTCATTCCTTCTTTTCTTGTTCTTGCAAGGCATCTCTGTCTTGGAGCACACAAAGTGTTTCTGTTTCCGGGAAAGCATTTTAATGTTGAAAGAGCCATGAGATTTGGAAGCTTCTTTCAACTCCTGTGTAATTTAGTACAGTTTAAGTTGGTACGGCAAGGATGCTCAGCCGTGTGTAGAGGGGATTGGTTAGGCTACTAGCTGCTGGCTGATGTAATGGGGGAAGGAAAGATAAAACGGTGAGCCTGGGGGAGATGAGCGTTTGAAATCGCTCTAGAGATGTGAAGACCTGGATTTGTTCTGGTCTGCAGTGGTTTGGTGTGAACTGCCCTGTACTCCTGCTGAGGCGGCCTGGCTTCTCCCTCCTCCCCTTGTCCTGAGGAATAGGGCTTTTTCAACCTTCTGCGTGTGCAGGGGTGGTGGACTTAGAAGTCCCTCGGGAATGAGGAAGAGGGTGGGAGCTGGGAGTGGTGGAGCTTGAGGCTGGTCTCCGCTGGACCTCCCCATCTGCTGAGCAAAGATGTTCAGGGTGGTGGGTCTGCAAATGTTTCAGTACACCTGCCTTTCCTTTTCTGTGGGAGCCAGTAAGCTTTAAGTTAGCAGCTGCAGGGAGATCTACTCGGTACTTTCAGGGGACTGTCTCCCACTAAACACCACCAAGCTATTCAGGCTGTGCCCTGGAGGCTGTGCTTAAATGAGCTGAAAATATAGTCTCATGCTGCAGTTGTGCTTAAAAATGTGATTCTTAAAGTGGGAGCTAAAGGTATTCAGTGCGCTGTAGGTTTTGGTCCTTTCTCTCCTGTGAGTTCCAATGTGACTTTTTTTATTAAGCAAACCAATTGCTTTTTTTCCCTCATTGTGAAAAAGACACTGCTAAAACTTGAGCTTTCCCCATGTTTAATGGGGATTTTGAGTTTGTTACGAGGGAAGAATCTGGTAGAGAAACAGGCATCTGATTGCTACAAGCCGGGAAGCAAATGGAAGGAACTGAAGTAATGTATTAAATTTTTCTTTGCTGTGAAAAATTTCTGCAGATCATAACCTGTCGATTTAAAGCAAATGGAGCAAGGCTTGGACAGAAAACCTGAAACTCAACTTCATCTACTGCTCAGCAGGCGTTTGGTAGGAGTGCTGGAGGCAATGGAACACGAAGCAACATGAAAGTCAGGATGGGATCCTGTCATTGTTTTGCTTTGAGCCTCCAACAGAAACTGACTGAAAGAGCAGTCGCTTGGACCAAGAATGCTCCCTGATCCTTGCCACGTATTAAACAGTGGCACTAGCTCGCAGCTTGTCTCAGAGATGTAGTCGCGGGTCCCTTAGAAAGGATTCTCTAAGTGAGCTGCAGGAGGCCTCATGAAGCAGTTGCGATGTGTAAGAAATTCAGTGGTAGGAACCAGTTTGTGGGGCTGTCTCCTGTCTGTTTAAATTGTGCAAATGATTCATCCTTAGTTTAATTTCCCGTGTACTCCTTTTGGGTCATCTTGCAATCGTGTCCACCTGCCCTCAAGTATTTTTCAGGTCTTGCCTCAGCTCTTAGAATTGATATGGCAGTTCAATGCACTCCTTCACCTCAAGAAAGTTCAGCTTGGCCATGTACTGTCTCTGAATACTTCTGTTACACAAACTGCAGTGCTAGGTGTGTGTAGCATGGTAACTTTTGTGAGGACTCGATGTGCGTGTCTGAGAGATGACGTATGAGAATGTGGTGATGCTTTTATGTACTCAACCCGAGCTAGCTGCTCAAACTTCGCTTGCAAATAGATAAACTGTATATTCCCTGATGCAGGGAGAGGGGCTGAGACTCCATAAATGGGGGAGAGGGATGAAAGTTACTTCTCTTGCAAGACACGTCCTGTATGTGCAAAGTCTGTAATGTACACAAAATATCTAAGTCAACTGTCTGCCTTACTACTAAGATGTAGTCCGAGCTTTGTGTGGGCGCTGCCCAGGGCCAGCAAGCTGGGCTCTTTAAACTTCTGCAGCCAGTAAGGAAGGGTGGGATCTCCAGAGGGCAATTCAGAGCAGGAGCTTCACATAGATATTCTCAATGTGTCTTTTGTCAGAGCCAGGCTTTCATACATAGGCCAAAGAGAAAGTCAAGAACTCGAGCCTCTTGGCTTGGGTAGCTAGCTTACCCGCCCAAAGTAGAGGATGTGAACCCCTAGTCTCAACTGTGTAGTGTTTCTCATTACTTTTAGTGGTGTGTAATCACGCTTTCTACTTCTTTCTTTCCCCCAAACGCATCTTGAAAAAGACTTATTTTACTGAGCTCATGCAGATATTATTGGACAGGAAACACTTCATAAGTAAATTACTGTTTTGTAATTGGCAACAGACTTAGTAATTCAACAGCGCTTGATAATGAGTACCTAGCCTCAGACTGTGGGTCATTCGCACTAGCGCTGATTAGGCAGTAACCTTCTATTAAACTTCAGCATCCTGTTTGCTAATTAGAATTCCCAAATTTGGTGAAAAAAATTTATAAGAAATATGCAGCTGCTGTGGTGAAATAAGCTGTTTGCCTGCTTGTGGACCAGAATACTGAATGAAAGCTTCCAGCAGCTGCAGAATTTCACTTCCCTTCTTCCCTTTGTTTCTCAAAGGGCCCAGGTGACCTGCAGGGCCTCTCCTGGCTCTTAGCCTTTCATGCATTGCCTGGAAGAAAGCTAAATTAATCACAGGTAGTGCTAAATTCAGTTCTGTCCTGATAGAGATAACGGAGGCAAATAAAGCCATGCTTCCACGAGGATGTGTTGCATTTTTTTGTTTGGCGTGTCAACAGATATTAACAAGAGATCCTCCCAGGAGCCTGTGTGAAGCTGGAGCGTAATTGGAGCCCCATAGAGCACAACAGCAGACTGATTTGGGAATCTGAGCTTGGTCATTAAGCGTGTGCTGCTAACGACAATGGGATGCTTCCTCACCAAGAGCGAGCACGTGCTTCAAATACTTTCCTGCATGGATGCCAAGGCAAGCTGCCTTGAGGCCTGCAGCTAGTTACCAAGTAAACCAGAACCGTGGTAGTTCTCCCTACGAAAACGAAGATGCGGAGTCAGTTCTCCCATGCACGCTGTTGGTGCGGTCCTCGGGAAATACAGGGACAGAAGGTTTGAGGAAATCTTCCATGATGAATATGGTGAAGTCTTTTTTGAATGTATTTTTGCAATGAGGAAGAGGCATAAAGGAATTCTTTTGCAATAGTTACTGCTGCCTGATTTTCACTTTACGTTAGGGTGGGTGCTTGGAGCATTGGCAAATTTATTATTCTAAATCAAAATAAATATTGCACTTGGCACTGTAGAAGGCCATTAAGGCCAGCTTTCTGTAGTCATGTAAATGGATTGGATTGGACTCTGCATCATCTGATTGAGACACCTGCTATTCCACTCCCCTGTCTGAGCTGGCTTACAGCATGAATGGTTGCAAATGACTGAACAGAAGTCATGAATTTCAAACTTAATCATGTGAGCTTTTGCATGATTTTTTTTTTTAATGAAAGTATTGATTGTATTTTTCATGCATTTGTTCTCCAACTCATTTGCTCACTTCTCTTCCACTTCATTGCTGAAAGGCAATGAGGAGAAAAAATATATACGCAAACTTCTGGGGATGCTGAGGGAGAGTGGAACAGAATCTAAGGGGGAATTTGGAAAAATGTGAACAGAATCTCTTCTTAAAGGAGATATTTTTCAGTGGAGAGGAAAAATACTTAGAAAAACATCAACTCTTGGTTGCGCTCATTAGCCCTGGCAGTCACTTTGGGAGAAAAATGCTGAATCTTCAGAGAAGCAGAACCTGGAATGAGTAGGGGGCAGATAGTAGAGGGCTAATGGGAGATGGATGGATGGATAGCGGGAGATGGATACTTTGGAAGACTGTTCTTACAGTCCTCTTTAATTTTTGTGTGTTTTCCTTATTCTGCCTTTCAAATTCTTCTCGTGCTTTTCAGTTCAGTTCTCAGCTGTTGACTATCTCTTTTTTTCCACTTGACAGTTCCTGTATAACCTTGTTGCTGCAAGTCTTCTTTCTCCTCACTTGTCAGGCTGCCAGCAGCTCAGATGGTCCTGGTTCCTTCAGTCCCTTGGTACTCTTTCACTCTCTACCAGCCCTGCTTCTGAGTAACTCAAACTCTTCAAAAAAGTTTTAAAAAAGAAATCGTAGCTCGTATCTGTATCTTTTGCAATTAGGTATTTGTGGCAGAGAGCCAGGATATTGGAGAGAAAAAATAGACTATCTTTTTCATACAGGATTTATTGTATTGGTTGCTGTTCTTTCCTTACAGATGTTTCAATTTAAAGTTGGGAAAATAATTTTCATGTTGGATTTGAGTCATGATGCTTGGCTGACATTTACTTGCCTCTTGGAGCTGACCTAAATTTTGATCAGTATTACCTCGTTTAGGGGCTGCTCAACACCCACAGCTCTCGGTCGCTGCTGCCGTTCTCACGGGGGCTTATGGACACTGTCACAAGTTTGCTGACTGGGTGCAGTGAAGAATTTGAGTTGGCCTTCAGAGCAGGGGAAAGGCTGCTGCATACAAATAACAGCTTGCGCAATTTTAGCACCGTATGGCACGGTATCCAACTCTAGCATGCTCCTCGTGCCTTGCAAGCAGTCTGCCAAGCCTGATACTGAAGTATTTGTGTAAATCACTGTCTACGCATAAAGTGGTTGAAGGCAGTGCTAACTCTTATGAAGACATACTGCTTAATTTAAGTTTAGTTTAAGTAAAAAGCAAGTGTCCGTACATCTCGATTTGAAATCATAGTGCAGCTTTGAGGATGCACTCAGGTATGCTTTCATAGATCAGATTAAACACTTAAGAAGTTTGAACCCCTGTACTGAGGCTTGAGAAGTGGCTCTGTAATTATTCCTAGGATGTGTTAATGCAAAGGTAAACAGCCTAGCTTAAACTTGTGACGTTTGATTTGGAGTTTTGGGGTCCAGAATAAGTTTGGGGAGGGAGGTGTGGCTGCAGAGGCAGGGTGATGACGTTGCCTTGCTAACCCATCCGAGCGCACCCCAGTTGTTACGGATCATAGTCTGCATAATAACCTGTACCATGGACGAAGGCAAGCTTGTGCGGAGCTACTGGAGAGCTTCGGCCTCCGTTGCCTTCCTCCACAGCACTAGCTTGCTGTGGAAGAGCAATGCCACTGGTGTGGTTGGTTTAAAGGGAAAAGCTAAGTCGTTGTAATTGTGACAGGAATGCAAATTGCAATGTTAAGCATTTGGGTGAGAATGAGTGCACCCTCTCTCGCACGCTTTCAGATTTGTGTTTCTATAGAAACAAGTCTGAGATACTTCATGATATTTTTTCTGTCTCTTAGATTTTGAAGAAATCCTGTATAGAAATTCTGGCAGCAGAGCCTTCCAGTATATGTGCAGGGGGTAAGTATAAACTGAGGTCCTAGTTGTTCATGTTGCCTGAAATATATCTTTCTGGAGGGTGCAAAAGGAACTAATTAACTGGAACCAAATATTTTGCCTTTTTTTGGTGAATTTCTTTTTTTTCTTACAGTAGCTTGCACATTTTCCATTTCTGCCAAATAATGTCAAATGGGATTTTCTTACAGAAAAGGCTTGAATTCGACAGTTTTGCCTAACTGATTTTCAGTCAGACTGGTCCGTCTTCCTTGGACTGTGCCAAACTTGAAGTAGATATGCTGCAAATTACAAACCAAATCAGAAAATAAGACTTTGTGATTAAGTTTAGAGTCTTACAAATTCATCGCAGAGGATGGTTGAGGGAAGTGCTTCTTAAGAAACTAGCAAGGAAGTCAAACGAGCACACTTTGATCTAAAGGCTTCTAATATTTTTTGAACATTTGTTAAGCATTTAGGGTTGATACAGTGACCAGGAGGACTAGAATTTAAGCATCTTTCAGTTGACTTGTGTGAATCGTACTGCCTCTGCTTTGTGTGCTTGTTCTAATATGATTGTGCTACTTATACTGTGGCTTTAAAGTCTGGCAAGCGTTTCTATATGCAGCAGAACGCAGCCTTTATCATAGAAAGCTTGAGAACCATTTTAGCCTCTTCCACCTGCTTCTTATGAATTCTTCATGGTTTATGAAGTGTATCCGAACTGTTGAATGTGTAGCAACTCATTAAGTAGAGAGGCTGGGAGCAGAGCAGAGGTTTGTACAGAAGGATGAGTCCCTGACAAGTTCTGCATCTTCTTTTTCCTCGAATCGATAGTCCAAATAAGAAAGCCCGATGTCATTACTTCTTTGCTTTCACTTCCAAAGCAGCTACGTTAATCCTCCTTCCTGCATCTCCTGCTCCTGAAGCAACTGCCTGTATACCTAAATGTATATAGGTAGCCATATTTTCCTAGCAGATGCAAGACACCAGGCTAAATGCCCAATAAATACCAGGCATCAGTTTTGCATTCCACACATGCCACTACAGTAGTTTTGGTTTTTGAAGCCAGGATGGCATAACTGACACAAATTTATAGTACTTAGTCATCTGTTTCTCATTTTGGCTGGCCATTTAGATAGTTCCTTTGTTAAAAAAGGCTCCAAAGCAGGGCTCTGTCTACCTGAGCATGGCAGATGATTGTTGCCATGACAGTCTCTAATATAATACAGTGATGTTCCATAAATCCATGGGAAAGTGAATGAAATTGTATGAACATTTAGATCCACTTAACACACTTACAGATTTTTTAAAAATATATTTACATACTTACATAAGTGATAAACAATGACGCTTATGAAATGTCATAAGCCAGAAGATGACTTAAACCCACCATTTATAACCATCTTTAACACTTTATAATGTGCTTCTCAGTTGCTTATACATCTTATTCCTCCTATTCATTGTGTCTTCATGAGAATGTAGGGGTAACGTACAGATGTATCCAGCAGAGAGGAAATCTTAGAGGGGTTTTATATAAACCGTTCACAGTGGAATTTGGCCAGTGCTTCACAACAGGAGCAATGTTAACCTTGAAAAATACCAGCAGTTATTTAGATGCTCAATTCAAGGCCTCATCTCCAAGTTTGGGCAAATACTCTGTTGCTCTCGAATTGCAGCTGATTTAATCACCCTAGGACTTTGAGACTAACGGAAGTGCTGTTGAATGGGAAAGTTATGTGCATTAGTGCCTTATTCAAAAAACGTTTTGCAGGTATAGCTCTGATGCCTCGTGTTTTCTTGTTTCTGTGCATGTCCTTGAAGACTGGGGGTGTTTTTTGCCTTTTTTTTTTGGGGGGGGGGGGGTGGGGGGGGGGGGGAGGGGNTCCCTTGCCCTGCTGTCCACGCAACGCCCTGTGGGGAGGGAAGGCGAGAACATGAGGGCTCCGTGTTACCTGAGGCCGCTCTTGCACTGCAGACCGGTCCCAGACACTTGAGTAACGGATTTCAGCAGCAACACATCATTCTGAAATGCCAGTTTCTTGACGATTTGGTTTTTGCATCAGCACAGACATGCAGGGTGCATACTGTATCTGCTCATTTCGGTCTCAAGCAGAGACAGGATCCCCACAGTCAATCTGACATCATTGATATGCTGTTCTTTGACTGTACTTGAACTCTCATTCCCCAGCAGTTGAGACTTCTGTGATTCCTCTTAAGTATTCATCAGCCCCCGCACTCCAGAACAGAGCTCTTCTCCCCCATTCTTCCCAAATGCTCTCGGACAACACATAATGGGCCTGCTGGGCCTGCGAGGCAGCTTCCCTGGCTAGATGTGGTGGGATGATTTGCAACTTGGCTGTAAATGAGTGGGACCTGGAAGAGAGCCCAGATTCCAGAGCAAATCTGCTTTTTTTGACAAGTACAGTGTGTGAGTCCTTAAGGGAGATGAAAGAAGACGGGGACTGTAAAGTGCAAGGCAAAAACTTTGACTCTGCAAAAACTAGGTTCCTTGTTGCTCCTGGGGATTTCAAAACCAGGGTGGTGTTTCTGGTGCACTGTGATGACTTCTGCGTTGTCTTCGACGGTGAAATATTTTGTGTTCAAACCACATTCACCAGCAAAACATCAGTGGGGATTATCTGAGTGCCTCTCCTAGATAGTAACAGGAATTGTGGGGGCTGTTTCCTTCGCCATGGGGAACTGCAGAGTTTGAGTTCCTATGTCTGCTGCCAGAACTTTGCTGGGACTATGGCCCTGTTTCAAAATCTGAAAGTCTGAAAATGGTGCTTTCCTTGCAAGGCAGTCTTAATGCTGGTGGCTGCAGGAAGTCTGTGATGCTTTCCCAGTACTAGGTTCAAGTAGTTGGAATAATAAGGGGCGGTAGAGAGTGGTCTGAAAGCCTTGTGAGGATATGATCTCATTGCCCAGCCCTGCTTATTCCAAACAGGACTGCTCAGTTCAGCGCTAAGGTGTTGGTGACCGTCCTTGATGCTTTCTGCTTGTGCTGCAGCTTGCGGTGACCTTGTAGGGTTGATCTGGAAGAATAGCAAAGAGGAAGACTTGGAGAAATGCCCACAGACACTGATACATAGCCTTTGTCCAGAGACTAGAAAGCTGGTCGGTTGATGAAATCCCCTGTCACTGTTTGGAAATGAGTCCAGCCAGGGATGCACGGTTATTGTACATGCTAGTAGGGCAGGATGTGACAAAACTCATGGAAACTGATACAATTTTTTGCAGTTACCTAAGAAAGTAGCACTTGAACTTCTCCAAGTTATCTGTCACTGGAAGATTTTTTTTCCTTTCCATGTAAAGATACTTTTGCCTTTCTTCACCCCAAACTTTCTGCCATTTAAAATAGTAGCCTGGGGAGGGGAAAGCTCAGTGTGTCTGAAGCTTAATGTTTTCACTGCAGGTCGGCTAAAATGTTTCTGTTGTGTATTATTTCCTGTTTCTAAAAACTCAAGTTGAAATTGGGTAGGGGGAGGGTGGAAGTTCAGGTTTTAACAATTTTTTAAACTTGTTAAACTACAAATTTTTAAACATTGGTAAACTACAAATTTTAGCTCCGGAGATCTCAAGTAAAAACTTCAGCCGTTTAGACAAGACGTGTATGTCATTTCATTGCCTCGCTACATATCAATAACCTACTGCCTCTTTTGCTACAGAGTCATTTCAGGTTGTCGTGAGAGGAAATGGATTTCGACATGCCCGTAATGTTGACAGAGTGCTCTGCAGTTTCAGGATCAATGACACCGTTACTCTCAGTAAGCTGTTTTGATTTTTTTGTTGTTTTTTTGCCTTCCCCCCCCTCCTGACTCTGCACTGGCAGGCATTTGCTTGCAAAACATTTTGGATCTTCAAATATGTTGACGGTGAAGGTAATAATTATGGGATGAGGAGCTATTAAATTTGTAGAAAGCAGAAGAGATTTTTTTTTTTTTTTAAGAGGAAAATTGCTGGTGGTATTGTATGCTGCAACTCTGGCAGCGCGTATCTGAACAGATAAGCTTGAGCAATGGAGAGGGCAAAATATAGAAGACAAGAAACTTGCCTGTAAAGAGTATCTATATGTGTCTTGCTGGGTTAAGTATGTAGTGAGATCAGGTCTGCTTCTCTCCTGATCTATATTTTGTGGTATTTAGCAGGCCTGGTCATGAGGCTTAAATAAACACTGCTGTTGGAAGCTGTATTGGAACAGGGGCTAAGGCATTGCTGTGCCTCTGTGGATGCAGCTTGGAAAGATGTGTCCTCCACAGAGTTCACCAAGCAGAAGGACCAAAGAGAAGCAAATTAGACCCTGAGTGTCTGGTCTTTTTGTGAAGTGTACTGAGAGCCATTTAGCTGGAAGAACTAATGATCCTATTGTTCTCATCTGTCATGCCTGCAAACCCGCATAGGAAACCAGAAAGCATAACTCCTAGCTAATACCACCAGTGACAGTAGAATTCATCTTTTCTAATGTGGAATCTATTCAGAAGCTGCCTGATTGTTTTGGAGGTGGTCCTGACCCTTTTGAGTATAAAGTAAATGCGTGAATTAGTCTGTTATGAATCAGACATGCGAAAGTCTAATGGCTCAATGTTGGACTTGCTTGTGCTTTGAGCATCTGTGTAATTTGTTCTTCAGAGGAGGGGATCAGTTTGCTAAGGCCCTGTGAGGAATGCCACTCGGCATTCAGGGCCGGTATGTTTATTGGACAGTGAGTGCATGTAACTTGTCCTGAATGGCTTTTGTACAGTTGTGCTGGCCTCCTCTGTAGTAGGCAGGTTCTGGAATTGCCAGCCTCTTGTGTCACTAAGCAGAAAGCTTGGCTGGCTGTGGTTCATGTTTGCTTAATTCAGATTTGGTGAGTGTCAAGGACGTGAAGAGCAGAAGCTGGAGGGCTAAGTGTCCATGGAGGAGCAGGTGGCACTGGAGGGGGGAACAGGGATGGAGAGGAATCTGAGTAAAAGCACTGGGGTGGTGGTGAGGATATGGTGAATTAACTGTTCTGGAGGCACCTCCATGCAGCCCAAAGATAACTGCTGGAGATGTGTGAACAAGTGAGAGGTGGCTTTCAAAAAAGAACAGTGGAGGCAGCCACAGGTTCATGCTTTTCCTTTTAAGCTCCATAAAAGTCAGTTCTGACACGTGGCCAGAACTCCCTAAATCTGGATCGTGGCTGCATTTAGGTGTTGAACCATGTTTGGTTTCTCCCCAAAGTTCAGATCCAAAGTTTAGTTTGGATTGTATGTGTTATAAAGTCTCCTGTAGTTCTTCAATGAAAATGGAATCGATGTGTAAATATTTAGAACTTTCCTTTTCATCAGAAGTCTGAAGCCATGTGGTGCAAACCCAAAAGTCTTTGAGTTTGGTTGCTGGAAGCTGACAGTCTGTAACATTCTTAGTTTGCATGTCTGCTGACTTTTTTCAGTTAAAATGTGAATATCCCATATCAAACATATAATTTGGGTGAAAACTTCCACTTTGTGGAGGAGCTACTTTCAGTTCAAGAGAAAAGTTAGTGGAGGGTTTTTCACGCAGTTGTGCTTTATGCTAAGAAATGCATGGACATGGATAATGGAAGTTATAGGAGTTAAAGGGCCACCACTCAGCATGACAGAAGCCCTGAAAGCTGCAAGATTTAGGAGTGCCCACACCACCCTGCTGTAGCTTGGCCTGGCCTTGTTTTAAGTCCTGAACATCCCTCAGACCAGATCGGCCTTTGAGAGATTTGTGCTGTTGGTGATCTCTAAGGCAAGACTGATTGGGTCAATGTGTGCAGCATTTCAGCTTTAGGACCACCAGGGGCCAGATTTACAACCTGTGTGGGAGGGGATAAGAGCTAGGTTTGGTCCTTTCTTGGTGGAAGGACATCATGACTCTTATTCCCCCAAATTGCTTTCCATTTCTTCTATAAATTGCTCTCAAGAGCTGCAGCACAAAGGTCTTCAAGCATGAGTTCAGAAGGCCTGAAACACTTGGATAGTGGGCTTAATTTGAACCTTTTATTAGGCAGGCAAGCACGCAGATGTCCTGACACCCAGCCTGGTACTCTTCCTGCTGCTTTACGGGGCCTCCTCAGAAGCTAGAGATTTGGTGCTGGTCTCCTTTCTCGATTGCCTGTTCTTTGTTCATTTCTGCTTCCGTATCCATCTGACAATTGTCCTTCTTATGGCCCCCTTTGCATTGTGAGTCCAGGGCAGGACTCTGAGCCTGAATGGAAGGTAAAAGCCGCTGCTGTTGCTGCCAGCTTTGTGAGGTAGGGAAGTGATATAAGTGCTATCCTTCTTTTCTTTCCTATGTAAAGTCTTTTCGGCGCTTGATTTGCTGTTCCACTTTTTCCTTCAGAGAGGGTTACTTGCCCCTTACTTTCCATTAGCTTGAAAGTTTCCCGTTACCTGAGGCTATGCTAGCTGTGACCTGCCGTTGCATCCCAATTGCTTCTCAGCTCAGCTTCCTCAGAGCTGGCTGGCTCTGGAGCAAGGCATTCATTCCTGGAAACATCCTGAAGTCTTCACAGAGCTAAGAATGTCATCCATCAGCTTTCCGCTATTCAGTGTGTCCTGTCTATGGAGACACAAAAACATCCAGCGTTGCCAATGGGAGGAACTGTTTGCGAGGGTTACCTCACTCCCAAATACTGTGACCTGGTGTTGGTGCGGGCAAGGAGGAAGACTCCTTCCTCTCTTTTTCTGTGCTGACGGCTTGTCTAGCTGAGTAATTTATTATGGTGTCTGTCATTATAGTTTTGTAATAGCTTTCAGGAAAGATCAGCTTATCTCAGTGCAACCGATGGACTTTTTTTGTTTGAAGCTGTCTTCCTGTGTCCACAAAACGACCGTGGAAAATGAGGATAAGGGCCAAATATATTCCCCGCCTTCTGACCTGATGCGTTCATTGTGTCCTGAATCGATGCATAGGTGAAAAGTGAGCTCATTCTCCTTGGCACTGCACTAAGACTTCTCAGTTCATTTTGCGCAGCACTAGATTGTTTGATGCAGTGACCTGGAAGCAAGAGGCCACAAACTCAGTTTCTGAGTTCAAACCGTTCCCTGAGTGAAGGAACTCAACAGCTGCTCATCAACGTTCTCAAACCCAAGTCTCTCTTGGTTGGAACTGGCACAGGTCTGTTAAGTTTAAGTCGCTCTGCGTGATAATGTACTTGAGTGTTTTGTTTTGCTGGAACCTGCAGCTCCAAACCTGCATTCTCAGTGTGCCTTTGTGGCACTTAACTGCAACAGCTTCACATAAGAGTTAACCAAATGAGAATTTTTCATGGAAACCTTACGGGGACTGGATAGCTCAGCTGGTTTTGTTTGCTTGAAACCTCTCAGGCTCTGATTGTATCAGGGAGGGAGGTATTTTTAAAGACAACACTAAGCCAACAATTCCTGAAACCTTAAAGTCTCCTGGATGAGACGTAGACCAGCACAGCTAGGACTTGCTGAGATTAAGGTCATGAGCTAATAGATTTTTATTGGGATTATTGGCAGAGAAAAGTGGCAGGTGAAGAGAGCATCGGCTCATAATGTTCATAGCTATGGGGTAAAAAAAGGAACATCTGTAGAAACCATGAAGAATATTTGGCTGAGCAGAGCTGTAATCAGATGCATGTTCAACAGCAGGGTGTTTTCTGCCAGCAGCAGGACCTAGGAGAATTGGTTTCAGACTGCACAGAGTTAAAAGCAATTATACAGTGTAGTGACTTATGACTCCTTTGTGGTGCTAAAATGTCTTTGTCTGCCCAGATTGTGCGGGATCCAGCAAAGATAGTTCTGGGCATAGAGGCGAGCGCTGTCCTAGGCAATTTAAAACTGAATAGAGAGATGAAAGATTGGTAAGGAAATGGCATGCACCACAGCAGAGGTGGGGCGAGATCTTTTGCATTCTAGTGAATGCTCTGGATGCTTGGCCAAAACTGATCCTTTGCACAAACTAGCCTGATACTTTTTTTTCTTTTCAGTACCAAGTACCAGAAGTGAGGGGAAAATGAGGCAGAGACAGTGTGAGCAGGACTTTGCCAGGTATCAGTGGAGAGGAAGCTGTACAGGGAGCTGTATAGGAATATATAGCTGTATCCCAAAACTACCCACCAAATGCCTTCTAAAAATTGTCTTCTGTTTTTCAAGCCTAGCAGGTTGCTCCATTTTCCCCATCTTTCCTTCTTCCTGGCAGCACAGTACTTTTCCTGTGATATCTTCTTCACTTTCTCACAGCCTGGTTGGTCACTCTTGGCACAGGAACATTTTGCTTTGCAATTCCACTCTCTAATCTCCGATTTCCCCACTCGATCATGTCACTTTAACCCTCCACTGAATCTTTTCCTTTTGTTTTCCTATAGTAGCTTTTCCCTCTTTCTGCTGTGGTACTACAGGATATCCATCACTGTGTACCAACTCCACCAGCTGTTTTTGGGAGGGTGATCTTTATGAAGGACACAACGTTTGCCTCTCATTTTTCCTAGGCGAAAACATACACCGAGGTGAGCTTGGCATCCTGTTTTGAAGGGTGGCCCAAGTCATTGCTTGACAAAGAATATGAAAACAGGAGAAACGGTCACGCTTCCCTCGGATGCTCTCCCAGCCTCCAGCAAATTCCAGTGTAGGAGCTTTTAAAACAGGATTCCTGTGTGTTTGCCTCCAGCAGACTTCTCTGCAGCTGTCCAGGCCGAGTGTGGAGGAACAAGCCCAGAGCAGTCAGGAAACTTGGGCTGAGTGAGGAGGAGAATCTCTGTGCAATGTGGAGAGCTGTACCAAGCTCACTTCTTTATACTGTGTGCTGCTGGGAGACCGAGATGGTCTCGGGTGACATTCATATATATGTGCAGATCAGTGTGATGGAGCTTATGGTAAACAGCTCTGAGATTGGAGAGGAGCTGCTGCAGCGCTGGGCCAAGACTCCTGCCTGGGAGCGACCCTGCTGTACTGCAGCATGTGCTGCTCCCCTGAGCTGCCAGTTGCAAGCATGAGGAAATTAATAGCGTGGTGCTTTGCCAAGTTCTATTAGTAGTCCTGAAGCTATGTGTGCTTGTTGAACAGAATTGTATGCACAGCAGATGAACCCGTCAGAGAAAAAGCGATTCCTTCCAGATCCCTTCTCTCCATCTAGAGATTGTTACGAACGTGATACCATTGTTGGTGCTTATCTGTTTCTTCTCCCCATCCCCTAGCTCTGCTCTGAATGGCTTTGGTATTCAAAGCTCATGTGTCCCTACACAAAGCAGAGCAATTACAGTGTGATCTCAATGTGGTTTTCATTACAGCATTAACAAAACATTTCTTATTTATGGGTCTTTCTCGTTGGCAGTTTCTCTAGCTCAGAGAGTGTTCCAGTGTCTTTCTACATTCCTATCTCCCCACAAAATGGGTCTGCAATAAAAACTTTGCTTGCAGAGTTGTCACAAGGAGTGGCATAAGAGGAGTCGTCAGCCAGGATGAACTGAGATTGTGCTTCGGCAGGCGGTGCAGAGAATTATGGAGGCATTTTGTCTCATCTGAGGTGACAAAGGGACAGTGGAAGTGCTCGGGCTCACGATGGCTCAGGGCTACCCAGCTCGAGTGGGCTGAGGTACAGAGAACAGCCGCCTTAGCAGAGATGTTCCTGAGGGAGCCTTATGTGAGAGCAGCCAGACACTCTCACCCTCAATTTGGCTGTACTAATCTAATAGACCAGGGTCTTCTCTCCTATAGCAACAGAAGACTGGGTCAAAGTGTTTTCTGAGATGTACTTTAGTGGAATGCAAGTCATAAATACAGGTATAACAGAAAGAAATTGTTAGTCTGTGTTATACTGGAAGTTTGCCAAACAGCTTTTGCAGCCTTTTCTGGACTAAAATATTGCTGATATTGCGAGTCCAACAATCAGCACTTGCGATATTGTGGTGGCAATTTGAAAATGCTGTGCTTTCTTAAACCCTTCTGTAAGGGATCTTTGCAGTCAGTTTTTAGTATGCCAGTTGGTTCTTGGATGAACCATTAACCAAAGAAAAGGCTGCTGATTTTAGCTTGGTTATATGGCTAAAAGAAATGTCTTGGTCAATCTTGTCTACAATCTGTCTTGGTCACCTTCTTTGGGTTTTTGTACCTCTCTCTTAGTGAGGTTTGCTCTTGTGTGTTAAAACATCATGCATATATTGAGGCTTTTATTATTATGGTTGGGAAGTACTCCAAGTCTTGGCTTGCCAAAAGGTTACACCCTGCTAATGGCAAAAGAAACTATTCACTAATGTTGGGAATAATAGATTTTACAGGCTGCAGATAGTTGTTAAAAGGTATAGGAATGCTGGGTAGCGAATTACAGGAATTTGAGCAGTAGAAAGTACCTTGCTGAAAGGGCATCCACAGAAAACAGATGTGTTTTTGTGAGGTGTTTGACCTTTCTCCATTTTTGCACATTGCTCTGACTGGCTTATGCCTTGGGACTGACTAGTTTTAGTTGCCCACGCGTGCAGTGTCCTGTGTGGGTTTTTTATACAGTGAGAACTGTATTTTTCTTGATGGAGTGATTAGAGGTGCACAGGTAAGGAACAAATTGTGCCCATTACTCCGGGCGGACTTTCTCAAAAGTGCGGCATTGCAATACGTCCTGAAGATGTCCAAGCTCTGCCCTCGATTGGCGCCCGAGATGCGATCAAGTCCTGGATGTCTTTTCTGTAAAGCTGGTGAAGGAGGCGAAGTGATTTCTTCACGGTTACACAGCCGGCTAGTGGCCGAGCCGAGAACAGAAATCATTTCCTGGGCAGCAAAGTCAGCGACATCGAGTCGAGCGCTCCGCCCCCCGCCTTCCACAGCTCTTCCACTAGTATTGTCAGCTGAGAGGAGTCCAAACCACAAAATTCAGATTTTTGGCACGAGATCTAGAGTCTGGGAGCATCCAGGCCCATCTCTTACTGCACAGGAATACAGCAAGTTTTTTTTTCTGTGGCAGATGAGGAAAGCGGCATTCTTTCAAATGCATCCTGCAGATACAGATGCAATAGCAGATGAGAAGTGTTGTTTTGTTCGGTTTCCCTATGCAAGTTTTCCAGGAAGGAGTCAGATGGCCAGAGTTACGCAAACCAAATGGATCTTCTTTTGTTTAGAGCAAAGGAAAATAGTCACTCATTTTTGTGGTGAAACACAAACATTCTCCAAACAAAATAATCTCTCCTTGTAGCCAGCCTGGCCAGCCATGAGTCCCCTCTTGGGACTCTTGAGTCTGATAAACTTTCTAGAGAGGCATAGCCCTCAGTGCAAGTTGGGGGTGGGAAGGGAGAGAAAGAGAAACAAAAAAAAAGCTAATGAGATCTAAGTAAAAGGCCTTGTGAAATTAAGCCAGCTTTTGTTTGAGGGAATGCTGGCATGGAGAATACTTTGGCCTTTGCTGCCAGTGTTAGCAAAGGAGAAAACAAGGCATTGATCTTCGTTCCCTTGGCATGTGTGCGCTGAGACAACGCCATAAATTTATGGGAGTTAATGATCTTCATAAATCAGGGCGAGAGCAGAACTGTAGGGCCAGATTCACCACCGCACTGCATCTTCCTTGCTTGTGCAAAGTGGGAAATGCCGCTGGTTTGATTTGGTAACTCCATTGCAAAACTGAGTGCCTGTATATGCTGCAAGCTCACCATAAATCCAGTGCCTGCGCTGCAGGCGGTCGGAAGCGAGGGATGCGCATTGTATCCCTACATTGCGTGCTTCAAATGCCTGTTGTCTGCCCGCCTCTTTTAATGAGGAAGTAACCTTCTAGGTAGTGTGGGCTAGCAAAGGAATGAATACTCTGTGCTGAAAACATCTGCTCCTAAAGTTGAGCATAGTGGAAATGTGCATGTGTGTTCTTGCACTGAGGCTGTGGGAAAACAGCGATAATACGGTACTTCCCAGGCCAACAGCAGGAGCAGGGATCTAAAGCGATCACAGGAGCTCGAAGACTGCTCACATTAGGTGAGCCATGATGCCGAAGCAAAGCCTGCCTGTGAAAACCATATGGCTGGCAAAAATGTTTTGCTTTCAGCTGTTTGCCTGTGTCAAACAGTCCTTGACAAAATAACTGCTGTGGGTAACCCGAAAATCCAAGTGTATATATGCAGGCATGGGATTTGCTGGAAGCTGGAAACGTAAAGAAAACTTCAGGGAAGGCTACAACTTTTCACTACCATTTCATTTTTTTTTAATGGAGCGTAAAAAATAAACATTTTCTAACCTTCCTGAGGAAATAATCTTTTATATTGCTGCCAAAGCAAAGAAATACGCTGGTATGAAACAGGGATTATAATGTGTGATAGGAATTACTAGAGCAATATTACTGCTTTCTAAAATCTTGTATTCAGTGGAAACCTCTCTTTTAGGAATGTCTGGGAAAGAATGCTTGACTTGGTGAGTCCTGCTTCTGCATGAGGCGACAAACTCTTGCAAGTCTGCCTTGTCTCACCTTTATGCCTCTTCCACTCCAGTCAAATGTGCTGCGCGACCCTGCTTCTGAATGAGCCCAGCTGAGCTAGCCGCTGGGGCCAGGATCAGTAGTGCTCTACTGCTGTTGCCCCGATCGTTGTTAGACACCATCCTTGTGAAGAAATTTATCTCGGCGGCCAAGTGAAGAATGAACAAGACTCACAGCTGATGCAGAAATTACTTGAGAGAAGCTTGCCGCGTTCTCTTTGGCTTGCGTCTCTTCATGGCTTTTCCTCTTTCCACTGGCACCTTAAATGGAATTGTAACTTGTGCGAGTTTCCTCAAAAACAAAAGACCAGGCAGTCAGAATACCTCAGCTCTTCATTAGATTGCTAAATGACTTGGTTAAACTTTTATCCTTGCTCCTTTCCATTCCCTGTTTCTGTCAGTGATGCACGGAACACTGTAACCATGCTTCCACGTTGCCAGTGTTACGGGTACCCTGGGAATTTAAGTGCACTGCGCGGTTGTGAAGAGCCTTTAGGTGGTTAGAGACCCCAGGTTTGCTGCCTGTAGTTCGAATAGCAAAGCAAGGTGGTGATGAATTGTACTCCTGTTTCAACGTGGCCCCACAGAAGGAAGGTCTCTTCCACCCTGCAGTATACAGAGAGAAGATTCAAGATTTGGATTGAAAGTGAGATTTGAAACCTGCAGGTTTGAGAGGAGAAGGGAAAAGAATCGGTCAGGAGAGGAAGGGCTTTCAAACAGAATGAAGATTTTAACTGGAAAAGTTTAGGAAGCTGGTAATATTTGGTTGGTAACAGTTCCTTTCAGGTCTATAAGCATCTCTAGCAAAGGCCATAGAGATGGTTATAAGTACAGCTGGTAGGAAACTTTCTGATGCTGTGACATGCTTCTGGAAGATGCTGATTCAGCAGGATAAACCCCTTCTGCGGGAATGTGTGGTTTCCAGTCCAAAAAACCAAAAACCATTCAGCTCATCTGCCTGGTTTTCTGCCAATCCAACTGATCTCTAGTCAGCTGGCTGGGAATTTCCTTAGGATCCCCATCTCTCTGGTCACCACAGAGACCATATGAAATTCTGATTCAAGTCTACAAAAGAAGAGTATTAGCTGATATTCGTGTTTCCCAGGCAATTGCCTATTGATAATTTTTCTCACTCCACTTTTAAAAGCATAGTATAATTTAGGTTGAAAGGTTTAATTGCCTTAAGTGCAAAATTTTCCACAATGTACAGTTTTCTTAACCCAGCTAGTTTCAATTATATGTAATCTGTTGCAACTCCATCTGGTCTTCTGTGTAAAGTGGCTGTGATAACTTACTCTGACCATTCAAAACGCTTTGTATCTCCAGTTTTGTTGTGGCTTGGATGTATGGCATCACAAATTTCAAGAGCCTGGAGCAGCTGTAGGAACGGTGGGCTGCGTGCCAGATGTGGATGACGGGCGGCGCAGGGCTTCCAACTTGCTCTGAGGCGTTCGGCTCTGCAGTGGCAGGGAGTCCTCAGCCCTTTTGTTGGAGTGCTGGCAAAAAGGGCTTTGTGGAATGGTATTTCGGGGCGAATGTGAGGTGTTGACTTTTTTTTTTTCCCCTGAGGTGCAGGGTATCTGCTGTTACCTTGTATTTACTCTGAAGCTCCATGGGCTGAAAGCATGCCTACAGTTACCTCGGAACAACCGTTGTGTGGTCGCTTTTTATCCCTCATACAGTGTTTGGGCTTGTTTATCTATCAAGAGTAAGGAAAAACATTATTTAAGCATGGTCTTTAAGGCCTGTCTTACTGACCAGGTAATAAATCTCAATATTTCTTTTTTTTCCAGATGAGAAGCCTTTTGTAGTGGAAGATACCTACTTACTCTGCCCAGCACCTGTCCTACGAGAAGTTGGCATGTATGTTTTTTCTATGTACTCAAATATTTACTTTGCATGTGGGAAAAAGTGTCCGCGTCATCTCACTATATTCTGTTGTTCTTATGTGCATCTCTTTCTGACGTTGTCTCCCATGTTTGTTGGGTCAATTGGCAGCTGTGCATTGGAGCACAGGGAAGGAGCACCAGCACGGTGAATTAACCTGCCCGAAAGGCTTTTCTGTGCAGCAGAGGTACAGGTTCCAGAGGACATTATCTAGTAGTGGATTGTGGACTAGCTGGCCTGACTTTTTTCTTTTGTTTTCTTTTTCAGGGAAGCAGCTCTCCAAGTCAGTATGAACGATGGTCTGAGCTTCATCTCCAGCTCCGTCATCATTTCCAGCACACACTGTGTAAGTTTGGATTCACGCGCCTAAAATGATTCAGTAGGGTGGCGGTACTTAACAACAGAGGTTTCATATACGGGTATTAGGGCTGCCAAGCTGAGTAAGCCTGGTGTGCGAAGGACCCACTTCCCCCTTTTAAAGGTGAGCTTGTGAGCGTGGTAATATGACATTTTGTGTATCGTGTGTGCCATAATGTGGCAAAGCTCTTGAGTCTTCAGTAAACACCTCGGACTCTGTATCTGCTGTGGGATGCAGACCAGAACGGGACTAGCAGCCTGGAGGTGTCTGTGCCTGCTTGTCCACTGCACGCTGAGCAAGAAGCAAGTCTGCTGGCTTCGTTCGCTAGTCTGTGTCCTCTACAGCAATGGTGCTGCTCATAGTGAAAGGCATATGGCAGCTGTGATCACCCCCTTTGTCTGGAAACCAGTATGGTTGCTGAAAAAAATGTGTGGGTTTCTCTACTGAAGCAGCTGGCTTATAGCTGGCATCCTTCGTTGCCAGTAGTGAATTGCTGCACTTAGTCTCTGGTGGAATCAGGCAAAGGACGATGAAACCATTTATAATTCGTGGTATTGCTGAAGATGCTGCTTCTGCTAAGTCATGGCATAGAGTATGAAGTCATGGGATAGAGCATGAAGTGACGTGCGCTAAAGGAGGTAGTGGAGAAATTCACTTTGAGTTCAGAGCAGTCCTTCATGCTTTAGTGTATTCAGCTTTATTCATCTGTGGGAAGACCTGTCTTCTCTACTGGGAATGGTTGAGGCGCTGCTTTACTTCTCCTGGGTTCTGACTTAAACTGTTTTTTGGGAAGCCAGAGTAGTCTCGCTAGAAAGACTTGAAAAATCTGTCTACGCCCTGCTTTTCTCTCTATCTAGTAAAGGCACACCATGTTTCCGTACAGAATAAGTGAAAGGCTAAGTTGTATAACGTTGGATTACCAGCAGTCCTCTGTGGTCCACAAAGGCTGATGCACGAGATGAGAAAAGTCTTTTGTGTCACTTGATCTTGACACTTGTTCAACAAGGACAAGATTGTATGGAGAGACAGTTTCCAGAGCTTACGTGAGGGGTTATATTCCAAAACTTACAAAGACTTCTTTATGCCTTAAAAGAAGGGAATTTATTAGTTAATATTTTGGGTCAAGTTCTCTTTGCTCACTGGCAAAAATATACTTGCATGTTGTCAGCAAATTACAGGAATATTTTCCTATGTTTTGTTCATATGAGGCAAGGCCTGGGAAAGAATTGTTAGAGAAAAATTGTTCTTTCCTGATATGCTTTCTTCCGGGGATAGAATTATTATTTCTGGGTTATAGGAGACGAAATATCTGTTCCTTTTCTATTGCTTTAATAGCTGTAAGGAAACTTTTGAAAATGCCTATGCTTCATGGCAGCGCCTACTACTCTGATGCCTCCAGACTGCGAAACTGGATTTGCAGTGCAGCTAAGCAGCCAGAATTCAAATCCAGATCCTACATCCAAACCTAGATGCAGCGACATTCAGTGGCTGCTTGGAAAACTATATCACAGTCTTCACTAATTGAGAAAGCTTCTCCTGGGTACACAGGCATTTTGTCTTTGTAATAGTGTTTATTTTTTTCAAGGTTTTTTTAAAAGATAAAACTATACCAAGACTACAATCCTGTCTTTAATTAAGGTTATGAGGGCTCTAGTCCTGGAAATACCTGTACACAAAATGCACACCAAATGACTTGTTTAATTGACCTCAGACCTGAAAGTTAGATCTGTTTGAAAATCTGCAGCTGAAGTGGGACCGTCGGAAAGCTGTGGAATGAAGTGATGGCAATAAGCAGGGAAAAACCTAAGGTTTTCTTCCCTGTGTGCAAAGTAGCAATCAGTGCTTTGGGTTTCCTCTCCGTGCTGTGTTTCAGAAATGATCAGGTTTGGAAAGAGGTCTGGAGTGTCATCTTCAAAAAGCTTCCCAGATGGCAATTGGCCGTGACTTAACATGGCAGCCCCACACTTGCTTTGATGAAAATGCCTTGAACCCTAATCTCATCGCTCTCCAGAAATGGCTATTTAATGGGAGAAGGAACAGAGCAAGTGGCCTGGCAACCTGATAAGCTTCACCAATTCTTTATTTTCTTATGTAGCTCCACAAAAAAACCCCTTCCTATGCAACATGTAAACAATCTGCAAATGTCCCATTTTCCCTATAAATAATGTCTGTCC
The DNA here is from genome assembly GCA_013400535.1 of Scopus umbretta. Classification (NCBI taxonomy): domain Eukaryota; kingdom Metazoa; phylum Chordata; class Aves; order Pelecaniformes; family Scopidae; genus Scopus; species Scopus umbretta. The sequence goes on along the minus strand of VZTL01042503.1, from coordinate 50,372 downwards.
TATGAACTACCCATTTTCAAGGACTATCTGGAGGTAATCCAGGGAAGAGAATCCAATTAAGAGCGTAGCTGAGGCAGATAGCTACATTCCCAGCAAGAAAAGACCAAAAGTGAACAGTCAGAAAAGTCAGTCAGACTTTTTCTCCTGAGTTATGACTGTAGGTATCTGAAGATCAGGAGAGGTAGAGCCTAGAGATTGAACTATTGAGCTATTGAGCTTTTTTTTATCACCCTAGCTTGCAAAAATTTTAGTGTAGGTTTTCATGGTAAGGAAATGGGGCCAGTTTCTCATAGGTTAATAGGGCAAAGCTATTTTATACTAGCACAGGTCCCGACCTTTATTTAATATCTAAAGATTCTTAGGAACAAGGCAGCTAAATAAATGGCAGTTTTACTGAGCAGTGAAAACTCTAGAAGAAAGGAAACACTTTTCATCTCAGACAGAAAGGTCACTGTTTGGAAAGAAACAAGGGATCAAAGCCTTCGCCTTTTCTAGAAGCACATCACGGCTTCACTGCTGGAACGCAGCAAGGCCTGACTCCTGCGATTACCAGAAGCGAGCAGGGAAGAGCCCTTGGTACTCCTGTGCTCACGTTGTGCTGTCTAAGACTGAGTGCCAGCTGCTGAAAATGGGATACTGGGATTTTTTGCCTTGCCCAGTGCCGTCATTTTTGTAAGGCTGCCAGTTAAAAGTGCTTTTTGCAGACTATGCTGCCTTCACATTCAAATACTGAATGCGTGGCAGAAAGCGTTCTGTGCATTTGTCCCCTTCAGGAAATGTCACTGGTTTGTGTCTCTGAATGCAACAACGTAGACACCTCTCCAGTATAAACTGACTCCCTCTGGGAATAGACAGAGCTTTTGCTTGAGCTCGTACTGCCTACCTGAATTATTTGCACTTTTTCCACTTCAGGTGTAAAATCTGCTACAGCATTTCAAGGGGGAGAAAATGTGGGAAGGTTAGGAACGAAAGCATAAATGACGACTGACTTAATCTCTTTCTTAGTCTGAGAGACACTTAAATACATCTCACTTTCCAGCATTAAGTGATACTACTTGTCAGATCTGTCAACACCAAATTAGACCTCGCTGTTTGAACGCTGGTTGGGGTTTTTGGATTTTTGTTTTATTTAAAGGAGTCACACATACAGCTAAAACAGCCTTGGAGCTTCTATCTGTGCTTTCAAATCTGGGCTCTTTGGAATCCACTTGCCTGGACTGCAGCTGTCTGTTGTGCTTTGAGGGACTTCTTGTTTTCCCTAGCATTCTGCTTCCCGAAATGTGGCAGGCTTCAAGGTTTGCAGCCCAAAAAAAAGTACAAGGGGCGTCAGAAACTAAACTGCATGCGTTCTGCTGTATTCTGCCTTTTGCTTAATTGCTTGTACTTTCCAATGTCAGAGTACAGGCATGACTGTATATGTTTTTACACCTCCTTTTTCATGGGACTCAAGGAATTGCTGGTTTAGGTTCCCAAAATGAAATTGCCAGAACTACTTAAATTTTGTTTTTTAAAGTGAATCTCCAGGCGTTCCCGGTACTTCACTGCAGTTCTCCCTGTTGAAAGGTATTTTGATTTTTCTTTTAACAACAACAACAAAAAAAAACCCACTAAAACAACAAAACCACACAAAACAAAACCCAAAAAACCTGAAGAAGGTGTGGGCACTTCTGGTGCAGAGGATCTTTCAGCATTTCCATTTTAAAGTACATTTGGGGAAGACTTGCAGTCACATAAAAGTGATCTCAGCTGGATCAGGTGGGGCAAAATCTCCATTTAAAAAAGAATCAAAATTCTTCTCGGTTAGCCCAGTAATTTTCATGCCTGAGGTATGAAACAGTCCATAGGAGGTCTTTGGGGATTTTGTTTTGTGTTGATGTTGTTTTATTATTTTTTTTTCCCCCCCTTGGGATTTTCAATAAGTTTTTAGAGGCAAGAGATTTGATTACACATGGGGAGGCCCTTTTAAATCCCCTGTGATAAGCATCAGTCCGGAATTTGCCCAGGCACATTAGCCAAGAAACAGAACTCCAAATGCAAGGTCTGTCTGACGCATAAAGAAGTATCAGCCAGGGCAAAGCTTGACTCCCTGATCTCATGCAGGGGTGGCCTTTAGTTAAAGGTGGAGCTGTCATTTTCTGGAGATGATAAAAAGCATTGACTGTGGAATTGCATGGATCTGCTCAGTTTTCAGAGGGCAGTTGTTACCTCAAAGAAGAGTGAAAGAAAGAAAAAAAGAGAGAACCAGGTTAGTAGAGGAGAATTTCTTGTTTTGTTTTGGTGAATGCAACTTCCCCTCCCACCCTCATGTGAGTTCCTTGGGAACAGTGCTTTCGTTGTGGTTTGTTCTCATCCCAGCTTTTCTGCCTGTTTTGGTGGCTCTGAAGTCTGATGGGAAACCTGGCTGAACAATGCCAGATGCCCTCAAGCTGATAAAGATTCAGAGCATAGATCTGTCGGGAGTGGAAAAATCAAGGCATGCTGGCGAGGGACCAGGGTAGCGCACCCACCGCTTCGAGATTATAAAGCAAGCCCACCCCAGTTAAGCGCCTCCCCACCGGTCGCTAGGGGCTGCAGCACACCTCCTCGCAGGTTCTCAAGTGGTGCAGGGCGAGAAGAGGCACGCACCTCACGGGGGGAAGAACTGGCAGGACTGTGTCCTGCTCTTCCTCCCAAGGTGCTGGCAGCGCCCCGGAGAGCCGGGCTTGGTAGGCAGGGGCCCGTGTGTCAGCAAGGAGCTCTCTGGACAAAAAGGCGTTTTGCTGGTTGGAGGAATGCAGTGATTTTGACATTTACCTGTCAAAAATGGGCCAAGCACAGGAGCTATCACGGTTGGGCAAAGCATTTGTTTTATTAAATGATGGAATGCAGATGCAACCCTCCACCTCAGGGCAGAATGATAATGCATGTAAACAGCAAGCTTGCTTGTGCCCTCTCTGTGGATGGCCAATACTATTTTTCATTCAGAGGTTTTGCTGACTGCACACCCCAGACTGAAGATTACTGGCTGGCTTCTGGTAAAGCCACTAATAGTGGCTGGGTTTATTTCAGAAGCAAGAGGGTAACACTGTGTAAATCAGGGGCTGCAGACAGAAGTTTAATCCTGCTCCCCGCTAACTTGCGTATTACCCGAGACAGGTCTGTCCCGAGTGTAATTTAGGGTGTTATTTGGCCCGGGGTATGTGACCACTGGCAGCTACCCCAACAGAACAGGGGAATGGCTGGAATGAGAGTGTTCTTAAGGTTTGGAGACAGTGTGCTGTTTATACGCTTAGCTGGGGGATAAGATGCCAGCATCTCCAGTATGACAAAGCTCAGCTGGCTAGAAGTATTTGATGAATTTGTCTCTTGGCTTGCCTGTCTTGGAGAGTTACTAATTTATTTCGCTGAAGTTGTTTTTTCAATATTTGCACCTTTCAGATGAAAGAAGAACGTTGTTTAAAAGTTCCCCGTGGGGGAAGGAATCCCCCCTTCCATACAGGGGGCAATGAGGCTGTGTTATTACCTAAGCAAAAGAGAGCGAAACCACGCAGGGGCATCTGGGTGACCTCTGCTGCTGGCAGAAGGTGCTAAATGACAGCCCTGAACACTGAAGCCTGTAAAGGCCAGGCATTCATTGGAGCAAGGCATTGCTTCTAAAGAAATGTCCTTAAGGCTGTGGCATCACACTGGCCCAGAAAGAACCTGGGCTTGTTTCTCTGTTCTTCTGGACAAAGTAATGTCTTCTCTATAAAATCCCAAGTGGATTTATAACCCTTCCTCTCCCCAACCCTTGGAAATCAGTTGTGACCGCTTGGACTGAGATTTCAGGAGGAGACTACCCTTGAAAACGTTCTTTAGAAGGCTTGTGGATATATCCCGGGCATCTGTTTAGCAACTGGGTCCTCCAGTTCTGAGTGTCAAGGAGCTATTTTGGTTATCAACACTGTTTTGTTATCAGAACTTGCCACTGTCTCTTGCTTGACTCAAATTAGACAGAGGTCCCTTCTGGGGGGTGAGACACCCCCACCCATCTTCTGAGATTCTTTCTTACTTGGCCTTTGTGCTGCAGTCACGCTTAGGGATCCGACTTGCTCCAGGTGCTGTGTAACCACAGAAGACAAAGGCAGACCCTGCTCCCAAATTGCTACTAACTCCCTGCAGCACGGCTCTTTGCTTCAAATGTCGGTACGACGCCCTTGCTGTCAGCCCAGCGCTCTCAGCTTTCCAGTGCCTCGGAAAGGCATCGTCTCCCAGGGTGGGCTGGGCTGTCCGCTTTGCAAGTAAATGAGGTGCCTTTGGTCTCGGTTGCAGAGGTCTCTGCAGTATGCTAGCAGAGGCCAAAAGTACCCAGTAATTGAGTAAAGCTGTCAGTGATTACAGTAAGAGCTTCAGCAACGACTGGATTCGTTTAGGTGTGACTTTACAGTACATGAACAGTGTGTTTTCACATGCCGTGAAAGCCTGAATTCTTGTTGCCATGATTGTTTTCCTCTCTCTTAGATTTTAATACTATTTTTTTTTTTTAATGTGCCAGCATGTGAAAAAAGAGACACTAAGGTAGAAAATAAAGATTAATGTAGGCTCCAGTCCCAGTCTGGAAGCTGACAACTTCCATTGCTACAGGTGTTGTCGTGTGGTTGCACGCTTTCTACCTTTTATCTGGCAGACCAGAATATCTTCGTTGGGTGGCAGGTAATTAATGATAAGAGTTTAAAAAATAGTTTCATTCTACCGCTGATGTCAGTGGACCTTTGACAGTTGAAAGCACCAAGAACTATGACTGATTCTCTGCTAAACATAAAAAATCAATCTTGTGACAGCAATAGTATTAGGCATAGGACCACAAATGTAATGGGAACTGAGCATCCTCAGCTTCCACTAGTGCTGACTTTAAAAAAAAAAAATATTTCTTCTTCCTCAGCTATTAGTCTCAGCATACCACTAATTTCGCATGCGAAGTTGCCCCATGGGCTTTAGTGGTTTGAATGCAACATGTGTTGCTTTCATTTGCACCTTTTACTGCCTGGGGAGCGTATGCTGCAGTGGTTTTCCTGCTGCTTGCAAAAGAATTAGCAAATAATGGCTGGTGGAGTTGGGAATCTCTTCAAAAGGCATTATTCCTGTTTGTGTGTCAGGAGTTTGAAGAACTGAAAAGAGGGAGAAAGTATTAAATGCCGCTTTACGAAAGCGTACGCATGCAGATGTGCACAGAGCAGGTTGCACACCAAGCACTGTCAGGAAGGGGAATGTACAACAGAGGAAATAATCTACAGGGCAGCGTTTAGAGGCAGGAAGGCAGTCCTACTCTGCTGACTGGAGGGCTGCTGCCAAGTTCTTCAGTGCAAAAAGAGCATCTCGGAATGAAGCCAGGATGGGAATTAAAATAAGTCTTTGTTCATTTTCTAAAATGCTCCCAGAAGAGGAAAAACCACTAATGACCTCTTGCACTAGCAACTCTGACTCAAAACTGGAAGGGAGGTGAAAACTGCAGGGCTGCAGTGACAGTGTAAAATACGTCTTCCTGAGCAGCTTTCAACTGGAAGAGCAAGGAGCATCACCAGGTGATCATAGAATCATAAAGGTTGGAAAAGACCTCGGAGATCATCCAGTCCAACCATCAACCCAAAACACCATGTCATCTAAACCATGTCCCTTGGGCAGCCTGTGCCAATGCCTCACCACTCTTTCAGTAAAGACATTTGTCCCAATGTCCAATCTAAACCTCCTCTGGTGCAACTTGAGGCCGTTTCCTCTCATCCTATTGCTAGTTCCTTGGGTGAAGAGACCAACACCCCCCTCACTACAACGTCCTTTCAGGGAGTTATAGGGAGCGATCAGGTCTCCCCTCAGCCTCCTCTTCTCCAGGCTGAACAACCCCAGTTCCCTCAGCCAATCCTCGTAAGACTTGTTCTCCAGGCCCTTCACCAACTTTGTTGCCTTTCTCTGATATTCCTATACTCTGAGTATCGCCTAGTGAGAAACACATGATGATGCTTTGCAAGAAGGCATGGCAATGGAGGTGCCCACACGTGGGCTGGGAAAAGGTTTCTGTGGCAGGATATTAGACTTGCGCTGTACTAGCATTGGTTGAAGCTCACTTTTATTTGCCGTATGTATCCAGTTCATAATGGATGTCTTCCCATGTCACACCCTGTTCCTTCAGGAGCAGGGCCCAGGGAATTGTAAAAAGGAACACCTTTCAGCTGAAAAGGGACGTGTTGGGTCAGGGTAGTTTGGGGAAGTGACTGTATTTGCGAGGCATATGCAATGCTTAAACTGGGCTTGCCCTTGTAGGCTAGGGTCCTATCCAGTGCCAGTAGATACCAGCCCCTCCTTACCTGAGGTGCTGGTGCTCAAAAACCACTCTTGGATGAGAAAATCTCAAGGTGGTTAAGCATGCTGCCATGCAGTTAGCCCTTTCACAGTCCTGCACGGGATTTCAGATTTTGGAAACCAGAGGAGAGCTGTTGGCTAGCAGTTAGGCCAAGACATTCCTTGGCAGTAGGATCATAGAATCATTATTGAACAATTTTTGAACCCCTCCAGGGATGGGGACTCCACCACCTCCCTGGGCAGCCTGTGCCAATGCCTCACCACTCTCTCAGGAAAGACATTTTCCCCAATATCCAATCTAAACCTCCCCTGGTGCAACTTGAGGCCATCTCCCCTCATCCTATCGCTGGTTACTTGGGCAAAAAGACCAACCCCCTCCTCACCACAGCCTCCTTTCAGGAAGTTTTAGAGAGCGATAGTAGTAGAAAAGGGGCTTCTTGCAACCATATGTGTGGAAGTGAATGGATGCAGTGGGTTACTGCACCTGACAGCAACCTGGGGCAAGAGAAGGTCTTGCATAAGCAGCTCAGAGAACTGGTTATCTTATAATGAAGCACTTATCCTGGTGGCAACCACTAATAAATGGCTTGGGATGATGGTGAGATGACAGGTAGGGAACAGGCCTACCGTTCTAAAAAGAAATTGTCCCTCTGGTCTCACATTTCCAGTTGCAAGGGTGCAGGAGCCATGGAAGTCAGCTAAAAAGGAGAACTCGGTCTCTTAACCTTGAAAGGTTTTGCGTTTGACAAAAGGAGGTGGGTATTGGCACAGCTTTACTACATGTAGGTATCCTGGTTTTCTTCCTGTGTCTGTTTGAAAGACTGAAAAAATTTGCACCTTTGAGTTAAACAATAGTGGATGGATTTGGTCTTTAAATATGGAGAAAGAAAAGGTTAGAAAATCAAGAAAGTTACCACTACAGGCTTGTAGTAAAAACTAATGATGCCCTTCACTGAAGGGTTTTTTTTTATTATTCAAAAGGAATGTAATTCAGTGCTAAACTACGGTTTTTTTTTTAATTGTGACTTTGTTCTGGGCTGCACAGTTAAGGCTCTGCTAGTTATCAGTGTTCTTAAGTCTGCAGGCAATTAAAGTGCATTCACTATTGTATCAATAGAGGCTTTATGAAACTGCAGAGTAAATTTAATGAGCACTTTCCTAGGCCCATGACCTGTATATTATTAGTTGAGGTATTGCTCTGCGGGAACTCCAGGGCATACGATTTCAGGTTTGTTTCTAAAAGAAATTGCTCTTAAATGCTTTATGCTGCAAATATAATAGGCAGTGAATGTTTTTGCTAGCACAGGACACTCTAAGAGTTAAATGTGCAGGGCTTATTTCACTCTAATATTGCTGCATGGGCTGTTTTAGAATACCCTGAGGCGCGGTAGGCATGCTACAAACACTATGTTCCTATGGTTTGGGATTCACAAGAGAGACCAATAAATTGGGGGTGGGGGCAGAATCACAGAATGGAAGTTTTGAAAAGCTTTAATTTGGAAACATCAAAATAGGTTGTGGATGTGCAGACTTTTTTGCTGTGACAGTGCTGAAATTAACTACAAAAATACGTGTTATAATCTCTGTATGTTCATATACCTCTAATAGCGAAATCCCATTTAACATTTAAGTTGAAACAGCACTTTGAAACAGTGCACTTGAAACAAAATGTTTTATTTTATTGAAATGTTTTTCAATGGAAAATGTGATTTCAATTTAAACTGAGTTTGAGAAGGAAACTTATCTCAAACATGTCTTGCCGTGTGGGTTCAGGCCATGCTGGCAAGCTCTTAACCTTGTCAGACTCATGGCCAGCTGCCTGAATTCGCCTGCGAGGAGCTTCTCCTGCTCAGCTTGGGGCAGGTGTACGTGAGTACAAGCTCAAGGAAGGTGCTCCTGAGATTTTTAAGTGCTGCTTAAGTGCCACAATTCTCATAGACATGCACAGAGGCAAGACATTCCAGAGCTGTGGCGTGCTGTTTTCCTTCCTTTCCTGCCTCACAAAGTAGTAAACCCAAATCAAGCCAGAAATGGTTGCTGTTATGACAAAGTCTTAATTCCACAGAGTTTTGTCTGCTATTATTCCCGTTGCTATTCACCTCCTGAGATGGATTTAGCATACTTCTTATGAAGGACTGCCTTCAGGCACAAATGGAAACCAAAATAACTGCTTAGGTTCCACCTGAAGGGGTTTGTTGTTTAGCTACAAGTGGTGTGGGACAAGAGATGGCTGTTTCAGAATGAGGAAGTACTGAGCAGCTCTTAGTCAAAACAGAAACATCTCCAACCAAACATGCACTGTCAGGGGGAGCACTCAAGCTGCTGGCGTTATTTCAGTGCAGGTTGAACCTAAATGAGCCCTCAAGAGGACTCTGCCTTTGCGCCAGCAGATTTCAGGCCTGTGATGTCCCAGCCACAAAGCCAAGGCTTGCACACACACCTCCAGGACAATATCGGATGCCTGACCAGATGCCACGACCTCTGCCTGTAGCTGTAGAGTGTGATTATTAAGATGCTCATCTGCAATTAGAGTGCTGAAAGCTTGCAGCGAAGAGACCCTGCTCCCATTGATCTCTGCGGCTTTCTGCAGTGTGGCTGTTAAAATTGTGACACCTGAAGTTTGACAATTAACAGGTAATGGCATGACTAGTAGAGACCTGAGCAGATCTTCAGCAGTGTGAAGTCTTACCACTATTTTTAGCCTTTGCTTCAGCATAGGTCTCTTGGTGGTGAAATTCAGGGGTCAGGAGCTTTGTACCAGAAACAGTAACAGACTTTGGAGCATTTTAGCAAACCAGATGGGATCTCCCAGGAAATTAGAGAACCAACGAGGAGGGCAAATGCCTTTGGACCTTAACACCTCTGAAAGGGGAGGTGCCTGTCGTCTGGAGACTAATGAAGCCCACTACTGATACTGAGAGTACATACAGTTGAAGGGGGAAAGCTTATCAGTCTGCCGGGTTTTGTCATGTTGCGTTTTTTCATACCGTAGGGTCTGGTAGAATAGTTTGTTTAATGCAGGATCCCAGGTGCAGTGCTTTACAAGCGAGGCACTAGCCTGGGACTGGACAAACTTGAATTCCGCTGTTAGTTCTGCCATATCTGCCTTTCGGAAGTCTTGCTAACACTTCTGTTTAGCTGGAAACTTTTAAGTATTTCTTCAGAAGGAAATGTTCAGCTTAGTTTCATAAGCATAAACACAGCAATCGGGGCTTAGAGAATTGTTTTCCCTGACCAAAGATCCTTCCTTGTAACAGAGGGAGTAATGATTACTCCTTCTTCCCACCGTGTGTTTGCCTGCTCTGTTTTGGGGTGTGAACTTTTCAGGACAAGGGTTGTCTCTTGCTCTGTGTTTATACAGCGTGTGGTGAAGTGAGGCTTCACTGGTGTTTATACCGGGCTGTGGAGCAAATAACATAGGATGCTGGAAAAGGCTTTTGTTATGTGGGCTTTCAGCTCTGGAAGGAGAGGAGAGAAACGGATCACGGCCAGAGGGGCATCTCATTTCACAGCACGGTAAACTTGGAAAAAAGGAGCTGAGCACGCGTATGCGGGGTGACCTAGACCAGGTGTTTCTTGCTCACATCCCCTGCTGAGCTTGGCTCCCACTCAAGCAGCTTCACGTAGACACCGATCAAAGAGGTTAGCATTGCAGAAGAGTGTGTTCAGTGAGTTTTCATTTCCTTTCAGAAATCAGGCCAGATTTTTTCTGTTACATTAAAAGAAAATTCCCCTGTGTGATAAGATAATTGATAGACATCAGGTTCTGTTGCTGTGATGGGAGAAGTCCCCAAGAGGGTTGGGCAGAAATGGAGAGTGTTTCCTTCACAGTGAAAGCTGCCTGAGTCTTTCTGGTGTGAAAAGGCAGGGTCATCCTTTGTCTTCCCCTCCCCTATTGACTAAAGGTCATTAAAAATGTTTCTTCTTTTTCTCCAGGCAGAAAAACTCTGCCAGATTTTGGATGCTTATTCAAAACTGTAGTCAAGGTTTTCATAAAGCTTTTTAAAAGCACTTCATTCTTTTCCTAACACCTCTGAAGGCTTTCAGCAGGTTATTGCTCTTCCTGCTTGGAAAATGAAAAAACAGGATGGGGATACAGGAGGCATTCACATCTTCCCTGTCTCTGGAATGACATTAACCGTGTTTCTCCTCTTCGTAAAGCACCTAAGGTTTAGCAGTGATAAGTGTTATTTAAGTTGCTGTTACTGTAGAGTCGCTCTGAAGTGAGACTTGGTTGTATGGCTGACTTCACGCTGCTGTTCACGATTCTTGGAAACAGTGCAGATGTTTCTGCACTCCTAGCCCTGAAGCAGCAATGACGGCAGCTTTCCCGCTGCATGACAGCCTTAGGTCCCCTGCTGCAGTTAACAGCTGGAAAGGCTCCCACGAGCTCTTCTGCACAGGACAGGGGACTGACAGACTGCCTGCAGTCCTGAGAGCAGCTAACTCATAGGGTCATCACTTCTGTTTGCTGGAGTAGCAAGTGCAGAACCAGGTTAAACAGAGTATTTAGGCTTCTTGCTTTCCAGTGAAGTCTGTAGGGGTTAGGAGTAAATATTTATACCGAACCCAGCCTTCAAGGCCCACTGAAGCCAAGCGCTTGATGCATGTATTTAACAGAAGTCCATCCCTCTTAGGCACAGCATGAAGTCAGCACGTTTAAACACATGCTTAAAGTTAAATCCATTTACTGCTGTGGTAACAAGCATGCATGCTGCCCACCTCCCTCTCCCTATAAATCAACAGTGCATTAATTCGTCAGCCACAGTACATGAGCACATTTATTAGATGGACCTAGTACTTCATTCATCACCCCTGAACGTCAGTAGTCAAAGTCTTTGAGGGTCCGTGTGCTTTGGAGTTGTTATTCCAGGTTACCTTTCTGGAATGGCTAATGTATGCTGCAAATGCCAGTGCAGTGAAGTGAGAAACTAGGAAATAAAATCTTAAAAAAAAAATAAGAAGATTGGAAAAAACAAACCAAAGCAAAACCAAACACAACAAAAAATGCCCATCTGGTGCATAGTAGCATTTTCTGGAAAACCCCCAGAAAGCTGACAGGCTGAGAGAGTTGGGGTTGTTCAGCCAGGAGAAGAGAAGTCTGCAGGGAGACCTGATTGCGGCCTTTCAGTGCTTAAGAGGGGCTACAGGAAAGATGGGGACCATCTTCTTAGCAAGGCCTGTTGTGACAGGACAAGGAGTAATGGTTTTAAACTAAAGGATGGTAGATTTAAACTGGATATAAGGAAGAAATTTTTTACAGTGAGGGTGGTGAAACACTGGAACGGGTTGCCCAGAGAGGTAGTGGAGGCCCCATCCCTGGAAACATTCAAGGTCAGGTTGGACGGGGCTCTGAGCAAGCTGATCTAGTTGAAGATGCCCCTGCTCACTGCAGGGAAGTTGAGCTAGATGACCTCTAAAGGTCCCTTCCAACCCAAAGCATTCTATGATTCTGTGTTTGTTTATGAACTGATTTATGTTTGTTTCTATATTAGAAGCATTGAGGATGTCTAAGATGAATTAGGGGGCTTAAAATCACAGATTCTGTCTTAGCTGTGTCTCTCTCCATGATTGCATACATTCTTCCTGGGGTAAAATTTTAGGAGCTTGGTCTTAGGCAGCAATCTCAGTAGGCGAAGGCAAAAGAGCTCTGGAGAAGGAGTAATTTCCTCCATGGCATGACCATCACTGGAGTGGCCTCCCGGTTCCCTGACCGTTAAAGGAATGTGCACGCACCTGGTTTATACTAACCTTTTTGTTAGATGGGATCTTCCCAGGGATTGCGTGTGTGCCTTAAAGGACTGTGCTCTTTTGTAGGACAGCACATATCTGAATGTTTGTGGGTAGATTTAAGGAAATAGCCCATGCTGTTTACTGGATCAGACTTTGCCATCCCTCTCCTCATCTCTCTAGGAGTACCTACAGCCTAAGAGGTGGGCCAGGTTTCTGTGCTGTGACAAGAGGATTCCCCCAGTTACAGTCTGGCTTCTCACAGTCTGTAACAGCTCCACAGTAACTGCCGAGTGAAAGCATGTGTACGTACATATGTATGTGTGTGCATAAAAGGATATATGTATACACATACACCTCCCCACCTATGTACGAGGAGATGCCTCTAATGCATTCTGCTTCCAATTTCTTGATATCTTTATTTTTTACAAGCTCTTCTAGAGGTTGTTTTCCATTGTACTTCAATTGTCAGCAAAACCTGTAGCATTTTCTTGGCCTTGTTGGCTGGGAAAAGGAGGCTTCAGGGCACAGCTGCTTTGCCTTCTCTACCAGTTTATTTGTTTCAAAGTTCACATGGTAGAGTTTTAACATCCCAAATGTGTAGCATGTTGAAAGGTCATTTAAAGAGCCTGCTTTTTTTCATAGTACTGTTTCTTCGTACTATAGCAAGGTGTTTCAAAACGATGACTCCAGGCATTGCCTAGATCTTCAACAGTTGTCAAGAAGCAAGTTGCCAATGTTTTACACGTAGCATCCTGGTATTTAGTTGTCTGGCTTTTCTCAGCCAGTCAGGTGCAATGGAGTTTTAGGCTGTTGATCTTACTATGGGTATGAGCACTGCAGTTTTATCTCTGTGTAAGCAGTCAAGATGAATCCCTATGGGAATGTAGTACTGATTACAGGGAACCGTGTTTATTTAGGGGCTAGCCATGCTTTATCTCCACAGATATTTTTTTTATGGAAAATTCACTAGTTTAGCATTAAAATTCTCTTTTTTTTGTCTTTAAAATGAAAGTTTTCTTGGTTTGAATTGACAACCTTTATTCAATATGTGTTAAACACAGCTCATTGAATTATTCCATGGTTCAGTGTTTCCATGAACATTTGTATTATTCTTCCAAATTTTGAAATTAAAAAAAAGGAATGAAAACAGACATTTCAAATGCTTCAGCCCTTTTTAACCAGCTATAAGACTTGCAGAAAGGTTTCAAAATGTCAGTGGAACTTTTGCAAACTATTTTAGCAGGCATATTTTCTTTCTTGTTTATTATTCAGCTTGGATAAGTGGCAGTTTCTATCTAAGCATAGTTCTAGATATTACACAGAATGATAGCTAAATTCTAGCAGAAACTGATGAAATCAAGATAAACCAAACCAAAAACAGAATTCAGGCCACTTTGGATGGTTATAGTGGGATTTATTGTGTGTATTTGCTTTGTCCTGGTTTGACTTGCTAGGGTTTCCTCAAAGCCTAGTTTACAGCCGTGCTGGTTGATGGCTGGCTGAACATGAGCCAGCAGTGTGCCCAGGTGGCCAAGAGGACCAACAGCATCCTGGCTTGTGTCAGGAACAGCGTGGCCAGCAGGAGCAGGGCAGTGACCGTGCCCCTGTGCCGGGCACTGGTGGGGCCGCACCTCGAATGCTGTGTGCAGGTTTGGGCCCCTCACGACAAGAAGGACGTTGAGGGGCTGAAGCGTGTCCAGAGAAGGGCAACGGAGCTGGGGAAGGGCCTGGAGAACAAGTCCTGTGAGGAGCGGCTGAGGGAGCTGGGGTTGTTCAGCCTGGAGAAGAGGAGGCTGAGGGGAGACCTGATCGCTCTCTGCAGCCCCCTGACAGGAGGGTGCTGTGAGGGGGGTATTGGTCTCTTCTCCCAAGGAACCAGCGATAGGATGAGAGGAGATGGCCTCAAGTGGTGCCAGGGGAGGTTTAGATTGGATATTGGGAAAAATGTCTTTCCTGAGAGAGTGGTGAGGCATTGGCACAGGCTGCCCAGGGAGGTGGTGGAGTCCCCATCCCTGGAGGGGTTCAAAAACCGTGTGGATGGGACACTCCAGGACATGGTTTAGTGGGCATGGTGGTGTTGGGTTGACGGTTGGACTAGATGACCTCAGAGGTCTTTTCCAACCTTAATGATCCTATGATTCTATGACAGCACAGTCAGAGGAGATGAAGGTAGGATTTGCAGTTCCTGATTAAGGGTCTCAGTTTGACACCTTGAAGCTATGCCTGAGCCCAGAAAATTCAGTTCATGTTTGTCTGAATATCTTCACGTTTCCTCAAATATAAGAAAAGGAATCAATCCAACAAGACTTTTCTTTTTCTTTTTTTGGGGGGGTTGGGGGGGGGTGATGGTGGTGGTCTGTTTTTGATATCAGAAGGGGGCTTATTCCTGCAGACTTGCCAGGCAACACTGGCTTTAGCGAGAGGCATTACCTGAGTGAGAAATGTAAGATTTGGCAAGTCAAAGCTTTTTAAGTACTCCAGACTGTTTTGCTCCTGTGATACACAGAATAGCAGCTGGCCACATCAGCTGCCTTGCAGAGAAACAGATGTGATAGAGTAGTGTAAACTGGTCTTCACAGGTTGTCTTGGGGGGAAAAAAACCCAATAAAAATCTGTTTAAAAAAAATAAATCCCCAGAATGAAAGAGTTAAAAGGCCACTTTAATTTGTTTTGTATTTTTGCAAATTGATTTTAGAGTATTCTCAATGACAAAATATTTGTTTCAGTACAGGGGGAAAAGGGGCAGATAACAATTAGACATAAAAAGCTGTATTTCTTCTACAATTTCATGGCAGCAAAGAGTCAGGATCACATTTTCTAAAGCTTTGAATATCAGCAGGTTCCATTTAGCAGATGATGGATGTGACTTTATGCTGCCTGTTTAGAGGAACAGCAACAAACAGACAGCTCCGTCCACTCAAATGAGCTTTTATTTTGTGTTGGGGTCCAAGTTCCATTTCCAGAGATGTCTTGGGTGAATTCTTCTCCTGTGTGGACTCCCTCTTGTTTCCAAGTGTCAGAGATCAGGTTGTCTTGATCCAAGTTCTCCAAAAGTTCCTTCTACACCAGAAGAGAATTTGGAAAATGCTTTCAATCTGATTGTTTTTTCCATTACTCATCCCATTATTGTATGCTGGGGGAATCGTCTGGCCGTTGAATTACAGTGATTTAAGCAGGCACCCAATTTTCCTGTTCTACAGGTCAGTCTGCTCTTGAATGTGTCCTTAATCTGGCACTGTGATCTTGACCCTTGGGTGGGGTTTTTTAATGTCTGGCTCTTATATCAAGAATGTTTCAAACAGGCTTAAGTCAGGACTGCCTGCTTGCTTATCTCAGAACAGGATGCTACTGGGGAGGAGTGGTATAGGGAAGCTGGCATGCCTCAGGAAGCCAAGAACATCTGGTTTGGGTTAAATCTAAGTGACAAGAAATAACGTGCATTTGGTTTTGATTGCTATATTGAGCTGGCTTGTACAGCAGTTTGCATTGTTAATCGATATCAGAGAAGGCAAATGCCTTTTTAAATGGAGGAATTATCCCAGTTAGAGGGGAACAGGATCTTCTAGAGTTAATGGCTTCTGATGTGGAAAACCCCTGTATATTGTTGCGATGGTCTCTATATTCAAACCTCCTTGAAAAGCTCGTGGTAGAACTACCCTAACTTGGCACTGCTAAGATGAGCAGGGTGACCCAAGTTGTGGGCCCATAGAGATCTTGCTTCAAGTTATCTGTTTGGAGTAAACTTTAATTTTAACATCGCTTTCAGGTTTATACTGAAGAGGGGAAAAGAGTTGCAAAGAAAGGAGAATGATTAAAATGCAATGAAACACTGTGTTGTGAGCTCTTTTTAAATATTTTCTTAGTCTTCACAATACTCTGAGGAATATTACGTTAATTTTGATCTGAAGTGAAATACATGTTTTATGTAATTTTGAGGTTCTGAAAATTGAGACAATACCTCTAACTCTCTGGGAAGGGAACTAGAGGTCTCAGTCTCTTTGCAACGAGTCGGGGGGTGGGTGCCACATTTGGGTGCATGACAAGGGAGAAAAACTGCATTTTGTCTGAATAATAAATGGAGTATGGCAATGCATTCGGGACGTATTCTTGCCTGGAGGTGGGACGCACAGGTGAGGTACCGTGGCAAGGGGAGTTGTGTGTTCATGGTGCTCACACGCTTTCTGTGTTTCTTTTCCAGTCAGATGGGACCATCCTGGCTATTGCTTTGTTGATCCTCTTCCTCCTGCTGGCGTTGGTTCTTCTCTGGTGGTTCTGGCCTCTTTGTTGCACAGTGGTAAGTGACAGAAACTGGTAGCACAAAACAGCAATTCAGTGTTGCCCGAATGTAAGAAATGAGTGGGAAGGAGGCAAAGTCTTCCAGTAAGAAAGAGCGTAGGACTGGTCATTGAACAAGACGGTGTTTCTTCCATTGCTGGCACTGGTTTGTGCTTCTATTTCATCTGCCTGACTTTTGGATTATACCCATGAAATAGCAATGTTGCTAACATACAGACCTTGTCAGGAGCCTTTTAGTCTTATTTATTGGTCACAAAATGGAAATGGTTTGCAGAAACATATCAGTCACCATGCCTTTATAGGAAGGAATGTTTTTTCTGGATGTTCTAATCACTATGTCAGTATCCCAATGCTCGATGGGTCCTGAAGCAGGGCGAGCATGTTGAACCCAGGCTGGAGTCTTTGTTCTGCCTCAGGTAAAAGGAAAAGACATTTCTAAGTGTGCAAACTTTTGCAAGATTAACTTTTTTTCCTGGCTCACCATGTCTGAAAAGCATTTTGAAATATCCCAATGATAGTTTCAGTAAAAGTATGACTGTGCTTCACTGAGCATTATCTTTCCTCCATAAAATCACAGAATCATTAAGGTTGGAAAAGACCTCTGAGATCATCTGGTCCAACCATCAGGCAACCATGCTTTTTCATAAAATGTTCTACGGAGTTAAAAAGCACAGTCACAGTGTTAATAATTAAAAAAGGCAGACAGAAGTCAGAAGAGAACAGGAGAGAAGTAAAAGGTCAAGGGAGGCAAGAAGGAAGTCGCAGGACTTGAGAAAAGCTTTTCTCTCACACGTTGACCCTGCTGTTTGTCTGCAAGGACCTGTCATACCCCTGTGCATCTCTGCTGATCATCCCCTAGGGCTGCCTTTTCCAATGAAGATCAGGGCGAAGGATGATTGTTGTGGAACATACAACAGAGTGAAGCTCTGCTCTTGCTTTGGGTCTTGTTTGTGCTGCAAATATAGAACAGGAATTAGGGATGTACAAACATCAGCAGAAGGGGAGTCTGGTTTTGGTGACTGGTTGCATGTTAATATTTCAGTGCTTCTTTGAAGACTGCCCAAACTGGCCCCAGTTTCTGGGTCACTATCATTAGTCCTGATTTTAAATCACTTACCCAGTAGTGTAAATTTGCACCATGTTCTACCAAACCTACAATCTGGTGCTGAGAGCTTTGGAGCCACAAACTGCAGAAGTCACATTTGAGGATGAGTCTTTATGGAGAGATGTATTTCTCTACCCAGAACAAGGACAGAAATCTCACAGGAAAAAATCTTAGTTGTCTATTTCTGTTTCTGGCTGGAAATGCTAGGGGTAAACTGCTTCTTTTCACAGTAGTTTGGCACCTCTCTCCTGAGATGAAAACCAGAAGGGAAAAAATATTTATTTGGAATTTTCAGAACAATAAAAAAAAAATCGGTTCTAAAAATGGACAAAGGATTAGCAGTGTGGTAGGTTGCTCAGAGTTATTTATTCATCTTAACTAGATGGCACATTCCCAGAGATGCTGGGTCAACTTCTTTTTTGGCGCATCTGCCAACACAGAAGTCAATGGAGATGTGCCCTGTACAGATGTTTGCACTGGAATGTGGTGGAGAATTAAGGTGATAGAAGGAAAGGCCCTAAGTCATGCTGCCATTTTAAGGTTCTGTTACAGGAGAGAGATGAAGCTGATAGGAAAAAAGGCATGAATAAAAGCAGCAGCTTATGAAGTAAAGGGATTATGGAGCTATGCACTGAGAGGGTCGTGTGTGGACTGCTGCAGTGGAATGATATGAGGATAGTAGTCATGTAACAGCGTTCTTGAAGTGTGAGAAATACAGTCCAGATAAGCGAGGTGGTGCAGCAGAGATAGGGGTTCTCTTGTCCACATGAAACTTTGTAAGCTTAATATTTTCCAGATTTAAATTCTGTACTTAAAAAACTGGTTGTAGATAAAAGCATTTCCTCACCCTCTCTCCTCCTTTACCTCCCACATTCCCTCTTAGCAAGGTCTCCAAGTGGGGACTATCTCACTGATATTTTCCAAATGTAAGTCAAACACATCCCTCTACTTGCTGGGAAGATTCAAGACCTCGTGTGAAATCTCTTCCATCTCTCTGGGATGGTAGTCTGGTATGTTTGGCAGTAGATGGGCAGCGAAGGTACTTCACTGTGTATGGCTTACCCAAAGATTCTGTAAAATCAAAGATGAGTCCACAGAGGAGTACCCAGCCTGTTTGGCTTAGGGTAGGGAGAAAGAGAGCCGAGCAGTGCTTATTTACTAGCTTAGTAATGGCACATTAAGGAATGCAGTGTTGTCAGAAGCCCAGAGTGAATTAAGGGCAGAGGAACTGGCTTGCACAACAGACAAGAGAGGCAGGCAAGCAATAACCTCTAATAATCAAACCGCAGACCCAGAGACACTGCTGTGGATTCAAGCCCAGGGACGTTTCAGAGATAATTGTGTATGTGTCTGGGGAAAAAGGAAAAAATACAACAATTTTTTTTTCTTACCAAGTATAAATTTGTTTCTGAGTGACAAGCACATTTCTAAACCCTAAAATTCCTCTTGGCATGCTTTTTAATTAAATAGGAATCATTATTATCCAGCAGTTCTTCAGGAAAGACACTAAGCCAGCTTCATCCCTGGAGCAAATGGACTGAAGTCCAATAGACTTACTCTGGAGATTTGTCTGGAACCCAGTACCTCCTTGGCATGCACCCATACACAAATGCTCCTTCCAAGTGTATCCAAGTTTATTGGTCTCAGAAGTATTCTGGGATGAAGTCTGGAATTTACCACTCAGTTTACAGTAGATGCAATTGTTGCTTAGTGGATCAGAACAATAATTAGGTCTTTGCTGTGCCTGATGCCAGCACAGGCAAAATTTCCCTTGATATCTGTGGGGGGATATTACAAAAGCATGGGAGCCAGGTGCTGACCTTTCAAAAGGTTTCAAGGATGTTTGTTCAACAGCAACAGAAAACAAAGATAGATAATTCTGCTAAGCTGACATCCCCTACGCTGTGCACATTAGAAGAATGATGGCAAATACAAAGACATCTATAGCAGGACAACCTCGCTTTTCCTGGGCAAAGCATATCTGCGATACAGCAGATGCCAGATCCTGGCCTCGATGTTAGTGGGCATTTTGCTGTTGTCTTCCCATTCCTCCTCTTTCCTGAACACAGCATGACCTGAAGGTGTCCAAGCGATCACAACAGTAACTGTGTGTGCAAGAGGCTGTTTAGGTGCCCAAGGGCGAAATTGTTCCGGGTAGGAGGCCCACATAAGGCTTGGGTTTAATATTGATGTAAACCAAATTGATTTTAATATGTATGCAAGCCAAATAGATCACAAGCTTCCAAAACCATCTTTAAGGAGGATTTTGCAGGTACATTGTTAGATTGTCTTGGAAATGGAGCTGGTTAAAGTGTTTTGGATATATAGTGAAGGCATAATTAATACAGCAGTTGGTAGGCTTGGCTGTGCTGGGACAGTTTCCCTGTGCCAACATGCAGCACCACGCCGAGCGAGTGTCTCCCATAGACACTTAACGTTGGCAGACTGAGTGAGTTGTGTTTGGGCCATGCTTTGCACCTGAACATGATCTGCATGAAAGATTAGCCCTGGCATAGCTGAAGTGGTGGCAGCGGTCAGCTGGCCCCGAGTCTTGCGCTGAATCTTAGCTAGGGCAGTCTAGGGGATAAAATGCAGAGGATATGAGTGAAAATGTCCCCCTGGTGCAGCTGAGGCTCTGAGACTCAAAGCATTTCCCTGCATGCTCATACATTCCATCTCCTTACAGTTTTATGAGGTAAACATGAGCCATTGCCTCCCTTATGCATCCATACAGCGTGGCCTGAGGCGGGAGGGAATGAGAAGCTGGTCTGTGCTAATTGCCCACTTAGACTATGTACACCATCTTACTCATTTTTATACTGCAGCTTTTTTAAATACAGGGGTGTGGCTGGCATATAAATGAGGTGTTGGTATTTAAGCATCTAACACCAGTTTTAACTTTAAAGCTGCTTTCTGGAAGGAAGCATGGAAGAACCCGGCAATTTGTTTGGCTCTGTCTGTACTGCAGCTGACCAGAAGTTTTGGAAACAAAAAGCTGGATGGAGAAAATACAGAAAATGTATATTAAAACCACATGAAAATCATGGCTAAACTGGAGGAAGAGGAGGGGAGGAAATGCATAGACTCTACAGCAACCCTGAAGAGTCATTAAATTACATGGTGCATGTTGGCCTGATGGAGATTACTTACAAAGGTCCACGTATTCAGATTCCCACCCGCTCCCATGTGCCCATGAGGCACAGTTTTTCTGCAGTTACAATGATTTTAGGAGAAGAGAGTGCAGGGTCATGAATCATCTGAAACAGTATTGAGACAAACCAGGAGAAAAAGAGAAAGACACAAACGTGCAGGCAGAAATTGCCTGTGGACCCCGCAGTCCCTGCCTTCGGTTCGGATCTGAGCTATTGAGGCAAGCAGTCCCCTAGTATAAAGTTGTACAGTTTCGCTGAATTTATTGCAGCTTAATGTGGTGTGTAACATAGAATCATAGAGCGCTTTGGGTTGGAAGGGACCTTTAGAGGTCATCTAGCCCAATCCCCTTGCAGTGAGCAGCGGCATCTTTAATTATATCAGGCTGCTGAGAAGCCTATCCAACCTGACCTTGAATGTTTCCAGGGATGGGGCCTCCACTACCTCTCTGGGCAACCCGTTCCAGTGTTTCACCACCCTCACTGTAAAAAAATTTCTTCCTTATATCCAGTCTAAATCTGCCCTCCTTTAGTTTAAAACCGTTACTCCTTGTCCTGTCACAACAGGCCTTGCTAAGAAGATGGTCCCCATCTTTCCTGTAGCCCGTCTTAATCACTGAAAGGCCGCAATCAGGTCTCCCTGCAGACTTCTCTTCTGGCTGAACAACCCCAACTCTCTCAGCCTGTCCTCGTAGCAGAGGTGCTCCAGCCCACAGATCATTTTCGTGGCCCTCCTCTGGATCCACTCCACCCGTTCCATGCCCTTCTTGTGCTGAGGGCTCCAGAGCTGGATGCAGTGCTCCAGGTGAGGTCTCACCAGAGCAGAGGGGCAGGATCCCCTCCCTTGACCTGCTGGCCATGCTTCTTTTGATGCAGACCAGGATATGGTGGGCTTTCTGGGTTGCAAGTGCACATTGTTGGCTCATCCAAGCTCTGAATCTATGCGTGCTGCCACAAATGAGTGTCTTCACTTATAGCACAGTCAATCCAAACCGTTTGGAGGTAGCGCTGTTATTGTAGGTTTAAAGTAGTGTAAATAACAGAACCTGATGTGGCAATTGGTGCGCACAAAAGGGCAGCAGGAGGATAAAGACGGTCTTACTCATCATTCAGAGCAACAGCAGTTCACTGTTCCTCTCCGCCTCCTGTCAGTCAGATCAGGATGGTTTAGATACGGATATAATGCTTTATAACTGGCCATCTTTAAACAGGCTGGCATGGATCCTGACAACAGCATAGCAGAGGCATTTTGCCTGGGCTAATAACATCATTTCTGCAGCAGCCCAGGTAGAGAAACGGGCTAATAGAACAGTGGGTGCTTTGACGTGCAGCTGTGATGTGTCATTGCCAAAAAGTTAAAGCCAAATTCTCCAAAGTGTCTGTCAGATCCGGGGTGTCCAAACTGAAAGATCTTCATGGAGTACCCTTCCTGGATAGCGTTAAGCCTTGCCCTCTGAAATTTGGGAAGGTAGCCATTTGCCTTTAGATGATATGCCTAGACTTCTTCAGATTCCCAAACTATTTTACCTGCTAATGCATTTCCTTAAGACCAGATCCAAAGGCCAATTATATTCACCTTGACCAGCTTTGGCACCCTTTGTGCCAACAGATACTTAATGCAGAGGAGGCACTGTTGTTCTTTGCCCTAGTCCTGTGTGGGAAGTAATTAACTCAATAAAAATGATTTCTTCCTTTGTTATTTTCCCTGTCCGCCTCTCACCTCTTCCAAAGAAAGTTGGCTCAGCCCAGCTAAGCAGAAATAGGTCTTTAGGACATAGTCTTGCTTAACCAGAAAATTCACTAGCAATCAGTGAGTGAGAGCAAGGACTTCTGCATATACCCGAAAGTAGCGATGATGTTTTTTCTTTAGTCCAGAAAAATAATTTCTTTTATATAGTCTTCCAAAGAAAGCGGGTCAGACACTTGGAGCAAGCCCCACTGATTCTGCCCTTGTTTATCTGTGTAAGTGAAATAGCCTAGGAAAAGGAATGACCTTTGCAGATGGTGACACTTTTTTTTTTTTTTTTCCCTCCATGCATTCCCTGGAGAACTGCATGTCAGCCCCATTCAGTTGCAAACTGTGCCAGAGTTAGTTAAATGGAGGGCTTTTTTTTCCTCCGTGATGTCATGTCGTTCGTAAGTGGATGATTTTGACTTGTGCTATGATTTGTATTGAATGTAGTTTGTGCATGTCAGCTTGAAGTCTTAGGTGTGAAACAGCCTTGTCTCCTAGCTTTAATGAGTTAAAATTGAGATTCCTGGATCTGCTTCCAGGCTGACAAGTGAGGTTAACTTAAAAGAATGAGTTAGCTTTCCTATTTGGCTTCATTTACCTCTTACTAGTATGTAATAAAAATGTATTGTATTGGAGATGAAGAAATAGGGACAGGCTCCTGCTTGTATTAGAAACTTTGAAGTATAGACCAAACCTCCAAGGATTTAATGGGTACTTAGAAGACATAGCAGATATGAAACAAATAAAAAGGGAATGTTCCTTTACCCTACTCATAACCAAACTATGAAACTCTGTCACAGGACTTAGAGGAGGTCAAAACTATAAATATGTAATGAAAAAAAAAAAATGTCAGAAGGGTCACAGTTAATGTTATAAAAAAACCCACCCTACTTATTAGGATAGCAAAAATACATATTCTTTGTTTTCCCGTAGAGTGAAAGTAAATAAGGACCAAAAATTTGCTCAGTTAACTGCACGCTCCCTTCTGAAATGTTAGTCCTAATTAGAGGCAAACTCCTTTATTTCCAATTTTCTACTGTTTTCTCCTGTAGCCCTCATGTTAAATTATGACCTGTTCCGTCTTAAAGCAGATACACTTCTCTGACAAGAAACATATCCCAGCTTATCATATAAAACTCCAGGGAGAGTTACTGAGTATGTGTTTGCTGGACACTGTAAACTGATGGAGTTTTCTGGTCTCCGAAGATGGAAAGCGTCCTAGATGCTTTCCTGGAATATGCAAAATTTGGATTCAATGTGTGCTCTCTTATGCCTGAATGGCTACAGAAATTTCAGGGCAACAGAAAACCAGTCCTCTCTAATGCTTTTAAACTTCTAGGAGGTGGCTAATAGCATTCCTCTGCTTTTACACTGGCTTATTCATTAGAAACGGCTGCTTCTCTGTGCATCTGTGACATCAGGGTGGGTCAGCTAAGAGAGACCTGTGTCAGTCACGTGTATGTTGAGATCTGTGATGAGAGGCAATAGAAAGGCAAAGAATTACTTTACAGTCCTGAATTTTCACAGCTAAGTGTGTAGAAGTGCTGACAACTACTCTCAAAGTTCCTTCCTCTGCCAAGAAAAGCCAATGGCCACCTCTCCATCCCATAGGCCTTTACTACTTGAAAACAAAAGACGACATTGCAAGGCTTTTTTAGCACGGTGATGATGGAGAAACCCTCAGGTATCCCCCACCTAGCAAGCAAATGTGGTTGCTGAACAGTCACCTTTTTCTTCTTTCAAACACAGGGATAGGAGATACAGTTGCAGCAGCAATCACAGAAATGGCTTGGGGTTATCAAAACAATTGCAGCACACATGAACAAACACTTTAGCCTTGCCAAGCTAAACTAGCCTAAGCATTTTGCTTGGCCAAGCATGCTCCCAGCTGATTGCGTTCAGCAGGTCCATGTGTGTCATCTGGCAAGGCAGAGGGAAGGCGAGAGGTGCAGCCCAGAACAAAACGTGGCGGACTTGAGTCTTCTGTGCCAGCGTGGGCTGTATCTTCACTGGGTTCCCTGTAATGGCATTTTCTTTCTTGTACTTGAGTAATTGTTTCTATTTATGCAAAACGAGCAGGTGTAAGGCACTGCCTTTCAGCTCTGGGACCTTGTTATTGCCACTTGGTCCTTGCTTTGCTCACTTGTGTGAGAGGGCACAAAGATCCCATTTGCTTCGCCAGCCTCCGGTACCCCAGACTGTGGGTCTCGCGCATATACAACTGTAACTATAAGAATCAAAAGGGAGAAGGAAAAGATTTTTACTTTTTGTAGACCAAAATCCTTTCCAGACCTGGGTGCTGAGACAGCATTTTTTTTTTTTTTTCAAAGGCTTGAACTTTGAAAGACAACTAAACTCTCCCCATCTCTGGACTTATCCAAACTAACCAATCTATGCTGCCAGCTTATGGGGTGTTCAGTTGCTCTTTTAAGTGCGTAGCACTTAAAAATGGAAGAAATCTTCCCCCTGCCCCCCTTGGACTGTGATAGAAAAAACCTGATCTGTTTATAGAAATCAGTTAGTGTGTGCCTATGTTATGAGAAGGAATGCAAATGTATGAAAAACACAGCCATCTCTTCACTTCCAAGTCTGTAATCTCAAGAGTTTCTAGTGATACTGGCTGAGAAGTTGTGTTTGAATGCTTAGCTGGACCAAATATGTTGGACGGATTATCCTGATGTTTCATGCCAATGCAAATGAGAGACACTCCACTGGAACCCATGATGTTTCACCAGAATAATGTTAGAGGAGGGAATAAGGCCACTTCCAACAGGTGTATTTTGGATCAGATACCTGAAATTTCTCAGCATCCGATGGGTTTGGATTAAGGGGTCTGGTTCAAAAGGAGGTCTGTTGACAAGTGTTGCCCCTCACACTCACCAAAAAGTGTCTGAAAATATGGCTAGAAAAGCCTTCTGTGTATTTTGGTGTGTTGTACGTGCTGTATCGGTATTTATTGTGTCAAGAGACATATAGGAGACTATGCTGTCTGCATCTTCTTAAACCAAGGAGCAGCACTTTGAGTAAACCATACTGATACCCATGATTTCCATTCCACAGAGCAGTATTCTGATGCAGACAACTGTTCATCTGCTTTTCATCATTTGCTTTCCATCGGGGAAAGAGCCGATATCCCCCAGAGCTGCAAGCACAAGCTAGGAATCACAGGGTAGACAGAGAGAGATGGATGCTGTATCAGATGCTCACCAGCTCTGCTAGTCAGCCCGAGCTCCTCTGGGGCATCACCCCACTTTTCTCCCTAACGTGGTCAGTGGCTTTACAGCCACAGCCTGCCCCATGGTTCTCCTGCGTCAGAATGCTGTTCTCCTGCGGTTCTCCTCCGTAGTTGTTCTCCACGGTTCTCCTGAGTCAGCGATGTGAGCAAGACAGCAGGTGCCTCTACCATGCTCCTCAAATGTCATTTCATGCTTCCACATGTGCTTTGTGCTCTGTGCATATAAACAAAGATTCAGTGTTGTTTCCTACAGCATGAAGCCTCTTTAGCAGGGGTTCCCTGAGGGCACTGTAGGCCACAAATAAAAAAGCCCTGCTGCCCAGGAACAGGTAGTGGCAGAGCTCTACAACCATGGCTGCTCTGGGCTGAGGTACAAACAAAGGACTCATCCAGCCCTGATCTCCTCCCTAGCCAGAGGCACATGCTCTTCATTAATGGCCACATTGCATGACTCGGGGTTTGCAGAGGAAAATAAAAACAGTGAGCTCATCAGAGAAGGAAAAACACGAGTGAGAGAAATTGTTGTAAATATTTATATCTTCAGGGCCTTTAATGTGATTGTCATTTTCCCTTTCTGCATTTAAACAGCCAAGCTGTTATTGTTTGGGACTGTGACTATGTTTTTTTTTTTGAAGGGTAATTTTTATTCCTACACATCTGTACCCCATGCCTAGGCAGCCCCTACATCTAACACCCAGTCCTGAGAAGAGCTGAGGACGCTCAGTGCTATCTCCACAGGCCCTCAGCACCCTGACAGCATCTGAATCATGGCCTGGTGTGTAAAGAAAGAGCTGCCTCATCCCGATGGACTTAAAACTACCGGAGAAAATCCATCCCTGGGGCAATTGCATTGACATGACTGGCTGCATTCAATCTGTTGACTGCAATGGCTGTGCATTGGGGTGCGTCTTGTGTAAGGGAGAGATATTTGACCTGCCTGTATGCAACTGCTTTCCCTTTGGAAGGCTCTCTGTTGCTCTTGGAGTGGAGGGCTGTGATAATAGCCAACTGCCTGCTGAGCCCTAGATGCAAACTTTTTGCATGAAATAATAGCCTCACGCCCACATAAACTTAAATTGTTTCTATGGAGAATATCCTGGACCAGTGTAAAACCTCACCCTGCTTGCTTTATTAGAAACCCTGGGAGAGCCTTAAATGTATATGTGGTTTTATATATTTTTATTTAAAGCTTATGAGAGTGAACTACATTAGCCTGATAACGTGAAAAGCATTTTTCCTGAGAGCGTGAGGTGGCACGGCCTTCTGGAATGAAGTACGGGCCTGGGAGACAGAGGCTGGGGCTTTATTACTGCTTTGCAATGTCTCCAGGGCATTTTACTTCACCTTGCTTTTGCTTTCCAGTCTTTGCTCAGTCTACAAATTATTTGAGGCAGGATCTGTACATGACTGCAGTGGCCAGCAGAAGGAGACGCTGATTTTAGCAGGGTGGTTAGGTGAAAGAGTGGTTGCTATCTGTTGCTTAGAGCCAGCACTGACTATGGCTCCTACCAGAATCAGAAGGCTGGAGAATCAAAGATATACAACTTTGAATTTGCTGTTACCTCACACAGAGCAGGGGTCACCGAAGGAGCAATGAGTCTGGAGCTGCAGTTAGGAAGTGTCTACATGGCAGGGCTTTGGGATGCCTCCAGCTTCCCCTCTTATTCTCAGTGACTGTGACACCCGTAGCACACATAGCCACCCCGTAATCACCCAGTCTTGTAACTAAATTCGGAGATGTTCACAGCGGCATATCCCGTTGTTTTCTCATTTGGGTGTTTTTTAAGGGACATTTGAATTGTGCTAAAGAACAAAGTATGGATTTACTATTCTGTTTTTCTTTGATCCTTCTAGATCATCAAAGAGCCTCCCCCACCCCCTGCAGAAGACAGCGAGGTGAGTACCACTGACAACCTGATTTCCTCAATGTTTGAGACAAGATTGTGTTCGTTCTGCTCTGGTTGTGATTCTGCTGTGTGGCAGAGTGTGGACCATTTAAACCTTTGTGCTCAGCTTTGTAGCCCTAAACTCCATAGTGGTTTAGCTAAATGAGGGGCTTTTTAGTTGATATCTGCCATGTGTGGTGCACTCTGCTCACTTTGCTTTCTACAGAGGTAGAGATGTAGTTTTTATTTATTTAGAGAGTGACTGTAGATCTGTGTATACAGGAACTCCATGGAGCAGGTAGGGAAGGAGGACAGAGGCAGACAATGCTTCCACTCGGTTGGAACTGCACTACAGAGTTAGGCTGTGATTCACAAAAAGGACAACTCTTAAGCACATGTTTAACTTTGAAGTTAATGGAACCTAAACATAGGCTTAACTGCCTTCCTGGAATGGCACAGTAATGATTTTGACAGTTTAGCGTATATAATTGCTGTTGGTAGCTGAGGAGTAACTCACAATGTTGATCCCTCGGACTACGGTTGCTGTGAGCGAAGGCAGCCCACAGTCTTTGCAATGCGTCTGAAGACAGCAGACCAGGTACTGGGGTTTTACATCTGCTCAGAAAAATCATCTTGACATCAGAAGAGCTGCAGTAGCCAGGGAAGTTTTGATGGAGAGAAACGATAAAACAACATTAAAAACCTTCATCTTAATTCTGCTTATTCATTTTAGATGAATCTAGCAACAAATAGTTTAAAGCTATGTCACCATTGCTTAATTAGTAGACTCTGCCCAGAAACATGCCCAGTCTTTCATCTGCCTCTTTATGTCCTTCTGCTTTCAGCACGCAATGAGTCTCTTCTTCGCTTTCACTGTTTTGCACATGGGATTTCACTGAAAAGTCACTGGGCTGTGTTCAGGGCGCATTGATGTCAATGGGAGTTTTTCCGTTGACTTCACTGGGGTTTGGATCAGTTCCTCTTAACTATGCAAGTAAGAGAAGATTAGATCTGTGCTCAGAGTGATTTGGTTGGTTAGTTCGCCTTGCTTTTTGCATCTGGAGACAAATTCATTGCCTGCTTCAGCTTGCAAGTGGAAAAGCTTGCTGAAATGATCCTCTCTGTGCTCTCCATAAAGCCTGGCCCACTGAGTGTGCTCTGTGCCAAGGCAGACAGACACCCTTAAAGCTCAGTCTTCTGCAACACCTCGGAGGTGGAATCCAGCCTAGCTGCTGCCTGCACTGAGCACAGAGAAATAGTTCAGGGCAGCTGGAGCCAAGGCCAGTACTAGAACCTCCATCCTGGTGGCACTTCGAAACAGGCCTGAAGCAAAATTCCAAATCTGAACATTCCTGGACAAAAGGGAGATTTGCATTTGGATCCAGTGTTCCCCGTGCCTCTATATGCAGGCATCTGGCCTGTTTTCTGAAGTCGACATTTCTGTTTGGGCTGTATGTAAATCCACTGGCTTCGTTAGCTTCTATCCTCTGAATGAAAAGGAAAATACTCACCTAAAATTGCCCATGCTCTGTTCTGCATCACACATACCTCCAAGCCAAGGGATTCAATTGCTGAAATTAATTAAAATACATCATTCTGGAACGCTAGCTCACTGGCCAAGGACTGGAAGGGAAATTACATCTCTGCCCTAAGAGGGAAGGTGTGCCTTATGTATAAGGAAGCCTTTTATCAAACCAGTAAGTGCTGCAAAAGCAGACCTTTTGCTGCAAAATAAACTAGTTGCAGCAGACCAGTTATGTTTGCCTCAGGTTATGTTTAGTTAAGCTGGTGTAAAGATATTTCTGGACATGTTATATTTTCTCTCAGCCCTTGATTCTGACAGAGGGGAACAGTCTGTGCAGCTCTTTGGATGAAACAGTCCTCAATTCATCTGTCTGATTCACAGCTTTCCTTTAGCAATGTATTTGCTGCTGGCTTTCTATTTTAAACTGACCTAGTCTTGTAGTGTGGAGACGTAGGCCAAATCCTCTTTGTATAGAAGCAGAATGTTGTTCTGCTTGCTCCCTGTAGATGACAGCTTTAAATGCAGACTTGTCCAGGCTTTGGCTGTACCCAGAGCAGGGCACTGCACAGTGCCTGAAAAATTCCATTAACTCATACCTGTAGTTTACCTGCTTCCTCCTTAATACGGGAGGAGATTTGTACAGTCTTTTGGCTATTATTCCTACTGGTTTGGGACCCTGGAATGGGGTGCTTTGGTTACAACAATGTGCCAACTTTGTAGGGACTAGTCTAATGGTATAATTTCACTCGTACTTTCCACCAGGACACATCCTGTAAGCTCAATACTCAGTTATTCTATAGCCATCTTTGACAATTAGCAGCCAAAGGTTTCTTAAAAAGGAAAATGTAGTTTATACTATTTTAGAAACTGTATAGCATCCGAGCAGTGCTCAAAAATTAGTAAGGCTTGAAGCTGTGACTTGTCCTATGCGTTTTGTCCCCGACAGAAGAGCTTCCCACTAGTGGAAAAGT
>VZTL01042503.1:0-14943 GCA_013400535.1 Scopus umbretta | reverse complement strand
AAAAAAAAAAAAAGGCAAAATTCAATTCACCTTCTTGCTGGAGCTGGACTGTACCTTTCAAATGGCAGTGGTGTTTATATCATGAAATGTTTTCATTTCATGAGTGTATATCCTCCAGAAAATAACCAGTGAGAGACCAGAACCCTGACTGCACTGGCTCTAGCAGGACCGCATAGCCAGTGACTGTTTATTCCTTTCCATCTCTGGTCATGCTTCCTAACAGTGCGACCGCTTCCTTCTGTTTTGTAGGAGGAAGATGATGATGGCCTTCCAAAGAAGAAATGGCCAACAGTAGATGCCTCCTATTATGGTGGACGAGGAGTCGGTGGCATCAAACGAATGGAGGTAATTAGATACCAGTTCATGTATCAGAAGATCTTATTTGTGAACTGAGCTGTGATATCCCTCTGCAAGTTACCCGGAAACAAACTCAGGAGATAGGCACAAACTTCTTTAAGCTTTTTTTGTACATCTGAGCCCAGATCATTTTTATGTAGGGATATTTGAGACCCAGACATAGATTCCTGAAGTTTGGGACCATCTTTTTCCTCTAGTACAGTAAGATCCCAGCCCATGCCTGGGATACAGGGACAGTG
The DNA here is from genome assembly GCA_013400535.1 of Scopus umbretta. Taxonomy (NCBI): domain Eukaryota; kingdom Metazoa; phylum Chordata; class Aves; order Pelecaniformes; family Scopidae; genus Scopus; species Scopus umbretta. The sequence continues at coordinate 14,347 of VZTL01042503.1, read as the reverse complement.
TTGCCATACGTATTACAAGGAAATATTTTTAGTTTTTCAGAAAACCTTCCCACTCTCACATTCCTCATAAATCACAAAGAAGTAGTTCAAAGTTTGGGCTCTAGCCTAGAAACAAGCTTCACAGCCTGTGCCTCGCTATCCACCTTGGATTTGGACACTGGGAAAATATGGACCAGGATCTAGTTATTACAGCAGGGATGCGACTCTCTACAGCAGCTACTATTGTAACATGCCCTGATGCGATCTTTTCAGGTGCGCTGGGGAGAAAAGGGCTCCACAGAAGAAGGCGCTAAGTTAGAGAAAGCAAAAAATGCCAGAGTAAAGATGCCAGAACAGGAATACGAGTTCCCTGAACCCAGGAACCTCGCGAACAATATGCGCAGGCCTTCCTCTCCTCGGAAATGGTACTCTCCAATCAAGGTAAGTCCAGTCGAGTGTTGTACTGCATAAGATGTTTCCAGAAGATCTGTACTAAGTGTTTTCACATCCAAGGCTAAGATGTAGAACTGTCCACAAGCCTGTGGTCTCAAGATGCTGCTAGGGTAGCTGTTCATGAGGGAGTCCCACTGAACACGTGCCTAGGGAGGTGCTGGAGAAAGGAGCCACATGGGGCAATGGGAATTTCCCACCAGGTTGATCAGGTTTTGTGGTTGCGTTGCTTGCTTAGACCGGAGTAGGATCCCGATCTCTTCCAGTGGGGTAGCTAGCTTCTGTAAAGTGCTTACAGAGTCAGCTGCACTTCCAAGGGCAGGCCTTTTAGTCCTGTGGTGGGTTGACCCTGGTTGGACACCAGGTGCCCACCAAAGCTGCTCTCTCTCTCCCCTCCTCAGCTGGGCAGGGGGAAGAAAATACAACGAAAGGCTCATGGGTCGAGATAAGGACAGGGAGATCACTCACCAATTACCGTCATGGGCACAACAGACTCAACTTGGGGAAATTAGTTTAACTTAGTACCAATCAAATCAGAGTAGGATAATGAAAAATAAAACCAAATCTTAAAAAAACCACCTTCCCCCACCCTTCCCGTCTTCCCAGGCTTAACTTTACTCCCAGTTTTCTCTCCCTCCTCTCCACCAGCCATGCAAGGGAACAGGGAATGGGGGTTGCGGTCAGTTCATCACATGTTGTCTCTGCCGCTCCTTCCTCCTCAGGGGAGGACTCCTCATACTCTTCCCCTGCTCCAGCATGGAGTCCCTCCCATGGGAGACAGTTCTCCATGAACTTCTCCAACATGGGTCCTTCCCATGGGCTGCAGTTCTTCACAAACTGCTCCAGCGTGGGTCCCCCATGGGGTCACAAGTCCTGCCAGGACACTGCCCCAGCGTGGGCTTCCCATGGGGTCATAGCCTCCTTCAGGCATCCACCTGCTCTGGTACAGGGTCCTTCAAGGGGCTGCAGGTGGATATCTGTTCCACCATTAACCTCCATGGGCTGCAGGGGGACAGCCTGCTTCACCGTGATCTTCACAACGGGCTGCAGGGGAATCTCTGCTCCAGCGCCTGGAGCCACCTCCTACCCTCCTTCTTCACTGAGCTCAGTGTCTCGTTCCTCTCACACATTCTCACTCCTCTCTCCGGCTGCAGTTTCTTTTGCACAGGTTTTTTTCCCCCTTTCTTAAATATGTTATCCCAGATTGCTGATGGGCTTGGCCTTGGCCAGCAGCAGGTCCACTTGGAGCTGGCTGGCATTGGCTATGTTAGGCACAGGGGAAGCTTCTAGCAGCTTCCCACAGAAGCCAGCCCTGTAGCCCCCCTGCTACCAGAACCCTGCCACGCAAACCCAATACAAGTCTACACTGCATATTCCCTGAGATGTAGGGAATAAATAGCATCCTCTTTCCTTAGAAAGAGGGGAGAAAATAGGAAGAAAATTGCTGCTAAATGTCACCAGGGAGGGTTGTCCTCAGCAGATCAAAGATTGCAATGCAGCAGATGGATGTCTGCCAGCAGGCGTGGGTCACGGGGCCAAACTTGCTGCAGGGCAGCATGCTCGCCTCACCAAGGAGGGGATGTCCTGCAGGAAGGGTTTGGCTGGATTAGAGTGCCGAGGCTGTGGAAGGTCAAATTTGCACTGATACCGGGTAACATGCAATGCAAAGCCGCACAACAGTCGCCCACAGGAACTGGGAAGACTCTCCGTCTCTGCCGCCTGTCCCAAGGGCAGGCAGCTGTTCTTCAGTTTGTCTTCACTAATACAAATGGTTGGCAGCGTACGAAACGGAAACAAGCAAGCAACTGAATACTTCACTGAAGCAAAACTCTTCATTGCACATGTGAATGCTTCTCATGATTAAGAGAAGCAAACCACACACAACAGATAGGAGCCGCATCATCCAGGGCGTGGTATGAGGGTACTCCAGTGTCAGAAAGCTAGTCTTTTGCATTCAGGACAAACTAAGCTGTCCTCAGGAAAGGAGGAGACAGCTTAACTACTGTAGAACTACTCTGACGAAAAGAAAAAACAATAATGCCACACTCCTATTTCTCAGGTTTAACTCCTCTGGGAAATGTTAATATCCTTCTCGTCTCTTTTCAGTCTGGGGCTATTTGCAGCAGCACTATAGTTATCAGTCTCTAAAAAAGACTGAAAATGCCCAATTCATATCCAAGTACAAACCTTGCACCACTGGAGCTTGGATCTAATTTTGAAGAGTGGAGGTGCTGGTTAGGGTCTTAGAAACCCTCTACCGGCAATTTATCTGCACGTAGTCTGCAAAGAGGGTGTGTGTAACATATGTAGTAAACCTTTTGGTGTATAGAGCTCGCCTTAAACTTTATGCTGGGGAAGGGGGAAGTGCCTCACTGCTGGAAATTAGAGGGTTTATTCGCCTGTTTTCTTCCTCCCCAGTAGCAGTCAACCTAGTCAGACATATTCTATTAGCCAAGTTATTGCAGTGCAGATATGTTACGCTGCAGTACACGCAGGTTTCCCTGCATTGTATCTTGTTACTGATCAGCTCCAAGCAGTGTTCATAGGAATTTGGGCAAGTCACGTGTTTTGGCTTTCCTCAGTCATTGATCTTGCAGCTGGTTCAAATCCAGTGGTGGGAATGGCAAGGATGCACAAGGGAGTAAGAGTGGTTTCCGGAGGATACGGAAATGCGAGTCTCTCTGAAAATTTGGTCCAATGCCCTCTCTCTTTTCCCCCTTAAAGATTATCATCTAATAAACATAGCCTACCAACAAGTAATTTGTAATTGTGTTATAATGACTTCAGCATGTGTTTATGAAGGTTATTCATTCCCATAGTGGGACAGGTTAGAGAGTCAACTGTTTTCGGCTCAGAGTGGGGAACGCAGTAAGCACCGTCCAATATAGCTGCTCCTTTGTTCCTAAATGCATCACATTGTCATTTTGCATCAGTGCAAAGCATTTGTAAAACACACTCATCCCGTCTGGGAGAGTTTTCACTCCTACTGCGTGCTCATGGAAATGACCTCATCCAGCTGAGAGACACGCAGCTCAGTTGCTTTTTGCATGCTGCATTCAGAAGGGTTCACAGCACACAAAGCTGTACTCTCTCCACTGAGGAGCTGACAGAAACACTGATTTAGCACAGAGAGCCCTGAATACACGCTCAGGCAACTGGAATCTATGTGGATACGAGTACCTGGGATCATTAGTTGAGAGCTGGGTCCTTTTCCATAGAAGGTACTGCTGAGTTTCTCCCCCTCTTCCTTTACCAGTTCGTGTTGTTGGATTACAGCCTCGGGAGACTTTCAGTTAATTTTCAGAGTTATTCTGCATGGCAGGAAATCAGTTCTGAACGGAGGAGTCAAGTTTGCAGATCTGTGTCCCAGCTGGAAATTGTCCAAAGTTCAAGAGAGGCTTGGAGAAAAGATTCAGTGTATGTAATGGGTTTAATTCAATTCTGACTCTGACTAGGAACAGCTTTTGCTTTGGAACAGCAAGAATTCAGTTATAAGGGGGCCTGCAAATATTAGAAGTGTCTCATGGGTGATAAATATTCTTAATTCCTTTAGAAATATCTCTCATCTACCATTCAAATTCTATACAGTATAAGGACAGTTCCAATCCAAGAGCCTATATTCAAATACTCTCATAGCTTTGGGATGTTCCACAGCTGGATAGTATTTAGCAGCCCGTGTCTGTCTGTGGACAAGGATTTACCTAAATATCGATTGCCACCACACCCCTTACTGAACTGCACCTAAAAAGACAGTGTATGCAGACAGGACAACTGTATCCAAACACTTTCTCCATGTACAGTCATGAGCACTTATCAAAAACAGAGGGGATCATTCCTATGAAGCAGGGGTCCTGCTGTTCCTCTCCCGGTGCGGTAAGGAATTAGCAAAATTGGCAAAATTCATCAGCACTCTTGGCAGAAGCTCTTGTCCTGGCGATGTGAGCATATGAAGATGAATTTGCACTGTGTTATGCAGGGAAGCTGTCACAGAGTCGTAACAGGCAGCGAGAGGCAAGGAGGGATCGCCTGTTAGGTCATTGGGTCTGTACTCTCAGCCAACGCAGGACTGCTATAACTTGAGTCTGTCCTTCACAGCTTTTTCCAGTCTGGTTTTTAAAATAACATAGAGGCTTCTACCACTTCTCAGGGGGGAATATTTCACAGACTACCAGACCTCACCCGTAGTGAGTATCACCCGATACTCAGCTTAAATTTCCCCTCATCCTCATGCTCTGAGTGCACTCAGCTCCTTTGGTTAAAGCAGATGTTAAATTTCCACATGCTCCGCTGCACTGGTTGAAACACCTCTTTGGAAGGTAGATAAATATACATGTAACAAGCTACTTAAAAAAAAAAAAAATCATTGGTAAAGGAGGACGGCAAGGAATTAAATCTCAGGAACAGTCAACCACGGTAGCTTGAATCTGACAAAGAGCCAGGAAATTCACATTTTAGGGGCAGTCATCTTGCTGGCCAACAGGCCTCCTTTTCTCCACGCAGCACAAGGGCCAGCCTTTACTTAGTGTTCTCCCTTTTGTCAGTTTATCTGATGGATTTTTTTTCTTCCCTCTCTTTGTTACTCTTTCCAGAGCAACACCTATAAGGTAGGTAGACAGCTGAGAGTGGATAGATTGCTTTTTGAAATGCTCCAGAGATTTATTTGCTACCAAATGTGGCTACTGACACTTAACAGATTGTGGTTATTATTATTGTTATTATTCTTGTTTGCCGCTGTTACTTCTTAGCATGATGTCGACTGGATTATCCCGCTTTTGAAATATCATTTCAACAGTTTGAAAAGTCGGTGCATGTAATCCAGGGAGAATGACAAGTCTGAAAACTTCTGAAGAAGCTTGCCAAATCCTCAGTTCATCTCACAGAGGGAGGGGCAGCACAAAACACAGATGCAAGTGAAGGATTGTAAAGGACCATGCCTTTAGTTTTAATTTGGTCCAGGACATGCTCCCTGCTACAGCCAGGCACGCAGCTCTGTATGCTTTGGTTTGGTTAGCAGCTTTCCTCCGACCTCTATTTCTACCTCTGTTGTCTACCTAGCTGCCTCTCCTTTCTTCCTCCTCCTCAGAGCATTTATAGTACTTGTTTGACTTCAAAAGGACCACTATCAGTCTAAAAAACAATGCAGAAAGGACCACAAGACAAGGCTAAACCCACTGTTCATCCGTAGTGTCACATGCAAGACCTGCCTCAAGGCTGAGGTTGAAGCAACAACTGGCGCTGTCAAAAAGAAACCTCACGTGAATCCTAAGTGGAGCCTACTTAAGCATTTACTAAGCCATGTGTCCCTGGCACATTTTCTAGCCTTTGTCCTCCTTGTCTCTATTTACAAAGCTGGTGTGGCACAGCTTCCTTGCTAGAAGAGGCCTAAGGGCAGCTTGGATTTATAGACAGCTTACACACTGCCTCTAAGTGACCCCACCAGATACCAGGTCTCAGGAACACGCTAGCTATCAGGTTGTTCACTAGACCAGGGTTGATACAGTGCTGAATTAACCATTAATTCAGGAAGAATATGCATTCATGTCAAAGCAATGGCTGAAACTATCCCCTCCTTCATTTGTCATCTGCCCTGATTGTTTCTTCTTTCTGGACTTCATATTTAGTAGGACTCAAAGCTTTATTTGCCTCCAGACCTATTTTTTTCTCCAAGCGACCTTTTACTTCAATTTCAAAGGAGTTCCCAAACATAGAGACACAGCCCATCCACTAGAGAGCACAGAAGTGTTTATGTTTCCAAGTGAATGCTTTGCCATTTTCATTTCTTCAACCAACATCATGCTTTCCATGATCCAGTCTCCCGCTCTTCCACCCAGATGTCTCAGGCAGACCCTGAAGCTCCATTCAGACTCCCAAAGCTGGAGCTCTTGGCTTTTCCCAAGAAATCTTGGTAGGTTCTTGGAAATTAGGGCTGCAGAGTAAAAAGCATTTTTTTGTTCCATGGAAAGTTGTCATTTTCCCTCTGGTTTCCTACAGGAGACATGGAAGAAAAAGGTATTTATTCCTTAAGTTGTCAGAGGGGACAGGAGATCAAGAGCTTCAACCAGCTCTGATGTAGGAGGAAAGATGGATCGGGATAGACAGGAATGGCTCCTCTCACATCTAAGGGGTTGTGCTGTCCAAACACAGAAGAGTCTGACAGAGGAGTTTCTTGCTTCTTCCTTTGAGAATAGCAGAATTTCCTGGCTCTCGCCTCAGGAAGTCTTTTCCCCAGTACCCTACGGAAACAAGAGCTATGCAGTTATTTTGTGTGTCTGTCTGTCTGTCTCCACCCATGTATCCCTCCAACTCACAAATAAGGTTTTAACCATTGGCTCAACACAGTAGTTGAGGAATAGAGGTCTCAAAGAGGATTACAGCCCTCGTGGTTTCTTGAAAAGGGGCGAGAAGGACTCTTATGTCCCCATGAAAGGAAGAGTATACATTGAGTGCATTGAGTCTTTAATTGGGTACCAGGGTCACAGAAGGACCTTAGAAATACCCTGGCTGTCAGGAAGGTCTCACTTTCACAAGCACCGAAGTTTACTATCACCTATGAGACCCAAGCTCTCAGGAAAGCAAGCTTCCTTACTGTTAATTAAGCTACTTGCTCTTTTCCCACCACCACTGCAATATTCAGCTTACTTTTCCATTTGCTTAATTTTGTCCCATGACAGTTATACAAGACAATTCTGCTATCATAAAATTTTGTAGTCTTTATTTCCAGGAAACAGGTAGCCATCATGCATGAGTTTGAGTCCAGTCAGGGGTAGGTAGGTTTTTGGGTTTGATCCTCTTGACTGCAGGAGATAGTTTTGTACCAAGGGATGACTTTGTACATTCTCAGAGTAGCTTGTCTCCGTCTCTGCAGATACAGTAAAGGTTAGTGACTATTACTGCTGGGGTTTCACCCATGGTGCCTGCTCTCATGTCATAGCATTTTCCATGCTAATGGGAAGCTCAATATATACTGTCTGTTGTTAACTCTCTCAAGTAACTTTTACAAGTCTCTGGGTGTCACGCACTTAACAGACGAAGGGTCAAATGAAGTTATTGTGAAGAGAGTTTGATAAATCAATCTTCAGCTTGTAATATGTCTGTAGCCTGCCACTGCGCCAGCCAACGTGCTGCACTCGTGTAAACCCTTCCGCAGATCTCCCAGAAGCTGGATCCATTTCGAAAGTGAAACCTTAGCCTGTTAGAATGGGGATATAGCAGGGAATCCTTCAGCAGCAGATGTATGTGTCAGAACACACGATTCAGTGGATGCTTCTACGTTGCAGAGCCCTGTGCTGCTCCTTTTGGCCTTCTTCAGCTCGTTTGGAAACTAACCGCGGGCTTGGCATTTTGTGTTGCTGCTGAATTTCAGTCAGGAATGAATGCTTTGTCTGCATTGCAGAGCAGCATTGCAGGAACGGCAGGGAGGGTCCAACCCCACATCTGAACCAAAATGTCTGTCAACGAGAGATTTCAGCAGCTGGGTTTTCAGCAGAAGTTGTCTGGGTCCGTGCACGTGCACGTGTCTGCCTTTTGGGTACGAGACCACACGGTGAGGTGAACAGCTTGTCAAAACCAGCGTGTTGAGGGTGGCGTCTGTAGGGCAGCTGACACTGAGCTCACAGGCGTGGAGGGCTTTGAAAGGTGTGGGGTACTGCCTGGGAGAGATGCAAATATTAGCTGGCATACGGGGTGGGACCGGGGAGCTTGTGTGAGACCCAGTAACCTGGTGCGCTCTTGCTAGCGTGTAGCTGACATGGAAGACGAAGTGGCTCGTCACACAGCACCTAGCTGTGACTCAGCTGCCTTGGCTGTGTGGAGAGCCAGTTTTTCAGTCAGTTCTCCCCAGCAGACTGCTCTGAACTATAAATCGAAGCTAGTTGGAATATGTCATGGTGGTCACCTAGAGCGTGAGGCAGGCCACCCAGCCAGCCAGAGGAAGAGGCAGAATAGTTAGGAAATGCATCGTAGAAACTCACCTGATCACTTTCTGCATTCATTTAGCATTTTGCTAGCAACGACGTCAGGAGCTGAGTTGGTATTAGACTCTCTTTCAGCCCAGGAGGTATCCACGTCACCTATTACCTCTGGAGATTTTCAGGAGAATACGGAAAGGCTCGACACATGGATGCTGTTGACTGTCAGACGTACCTGCTTATTGCTCATCTGAAAGCCTCTTCCTTTGCACTCGCAGCAAGTTCGGAGTGAGTTTTTGTGAGAGAAAACATTGCTCTCCAGCATCTTGTACAAGCACAGGAAATAACGAAGTAAAAAATGCGCAGGTCTACGCTGCATTGTCCCTGCACCGCGCTTTGCACAGCACGCTTGTTCTTGCACAGAAGGTAACACTGTGTTGCTTTTGATTGCAGGGGAAATTGGATGCTCTCTGGGTCTTGCTGCGGAAAGGTTACGACCGTGTATCTGTGATGCGCCCGCAGCCAGGAGACAAGGTACTGTGCCCCTAAACACTTTTTTACAGCTAAGGAAAAACAAAATCCCTCTAAAGTTTCTGCCTGCCTTTACATGTGGGACTGCAGGCAGATAGTTGTGACACCTTAGAAAGAAAAATTCCGTCACGTCTGTCAGGTTTGTTTGCCACTGCAGTTCATGCAGTTTGACCGACACAATTTCACATATGAAAACCGTCTGGGTGCAGTGACAGAAATACCCAGCAAAGAGCCCAGTACAGTCTTGCTCTTAGATAATAGAGCTGCTTTCAATTCATTACACAAGTAATTCTAATGAATAGTAAGGAATGTTTCTACGCATTTTGATTCATTAAAATTTTACATTGTGGAATAAGACTCTGAACATACATAAATACATATATATTTTTTTTTTTGCTACATAAATTTAAACTTCATGGGAACTTTAACAAAGCAAAGTTTGCAGAATGAGGTTTGGACTGTGGGTGAACTGAAGTCCCTGTGGTAGCCATAAGACTTCCCCTAACTCCTTGCAATTTAGATGGTTACACCCTGTTGCCCAGGGCTGTTCCCAACCCAATTTTTAATATCTCCAAGGGTGGAGATTCAACACCTCTCTGAGCCCTTGTTCATATTCACCTCAGGGTGAAAAATGTCAGTTATATTAACGTCTTATGTGGTCCGTTTACACACCGCTGACTTAAATCAGCAAAGGAGCTTGGAGTTGCTTCAGGAATATGTTTGGCCTAAAGCGTAAGTAACTGTGTGGCATTGTGAAGGCTTTGAGACGCTCAACTGCACGTGAAACAACAATGTCATTTTCTGGTGGAGAATCATAGTTCTGTAACATTTGGCTCCCTGCAAGGTTTTCCATTGACTACAGGACCAATGAACTTTTGTAAATAAAAAGGTTTAATATCTTATTCCTTCAGGGGGAAGATTTGCTGAAATGTCTTCACTGAGTGTGACACTGATTTCTGGGAGAATAGTTCGTAACATACAGATTGATGATGCCGGGCAATTGTCCCACAGAAATCAGGGTTTGAAGAATGCCTGTTCTGTGAATAACTTTTGTGACTTGGCAAGCTAAGATTATTTACATGAAAGATGCCACTTCCATTTGTGCTAGGGAAAATCCAGGACAGTTTAACCAAAGCTGATAGAGTTAACAGCGATTTGTATTAGTGCAACTGACAGCAGGCTCCGTCCCTTTCTGGTGATGTATCTCCTAGACGTGCAGTTCTGTGTCCTGTCAGCATAAGCAATAGCAGAATTAGCCCATATAGGTGTTATATGATCCAGCCTTGAAGTAAATTAAGCGCTTTATGATCCTGTTGTGCCATAAAGGATCTCTGACTTGGGTGCAAGTATGATTTAGTATGACAGAGGAGCTGGCTGAAAATGCACCCAGGCTTACAGCTGCTAAAATACCTGTTTCTCTCCAGCTGACTCCTGGAAGACTTGCAAATGTTTGGGCACTTTCCTGCATATTCCTGCATAGAAGGAGAAGTCCTTCTCAGGCTTTCTGTGAGGGTAGACTGCTCTTAGAATATTTATTTTCCTTCCTGTAAACAAAACTATGAGCCTAAGCCTTTGTCTTCTTTGACTAACCATGTGTGACCCTCTCAATGTTTTTAATCGCTTTCTGACTCAAGTGAGCAGTTTATGTTTATTCCTTTACCGTACTGACATAACTACCAGGTGATGTCACTCCCAATAGTACAGGCGAAACCAAGATGAGAACTCGCTGTAAAACACTAAAATGACTTTCATTAGCTTACACAGCTGAAATGGCAGAATTAGGCAGGGTTTTCCCCTCCCCTATTCAGCAAAAATGTGGGGGTTTTGTTTCCCTGCTTCAGATTTAAAGTCGGGAGAAGAATCTAGCTATCAAGCACTGGGTTCAGCTTTGCGATTTCCGAGTCATCTCCCTTCTTTCTATAGACCTTGCCTGTGATTTGGATGCTAGTTTTATTCCGTCATACCTCACTTTCTCCTTTGTAGATGTAGAAGGTGATTTTACCAGAGCTGGGTGTTAGGAAGGTTGGCTTTACAACATTTAGAGGCTTCCGTGCAAGGGACTGGGAAGGCATGAGGCAATGTTGCTGTTAACTGAACTACCACAATCTACAACTGTGCCTTGGGAGGCAAATTAGTCAGAAAGAAAAGCAAAAGGTTGCAAAAATAGTCGCAAAATTTGCACCTCACAAAATAAGGAGCCTCTAAGCCCTATTTGACCCCTGCCAATCTCCCTCTATTCTTCTGTGTGCCACTGTTCCTCTGAGAGAAATTTAAATGTGTGTCCAAACCTTAGGATACAAAGGCTGCATGATTCAGGCTACTTTAAGGCTGGTGCCTTCTCCTAAGTCAGCAAACATCAAATATTATCTTGTAAAACACAGTACTGCGTTGGTGTGGTTGGAAATCCAGTGGAAGGTCAGTGCTGAATTGATGGGGACGGCGGCGTGGAAGCACCTGCCAGTGTTGACTGCAGCTGTCAGCGCCTTCCACGCAGATAGTCCTGAATCAGTGTGAACAGTTTGCAAGAAAAAATGTCAAGGAAAAGGAATAATTCCACAGAAAATCTTTTTCCAAACGAAACCTGTGTCTGTAGGATAGTGTTGCAAAAGAAAAGGATCAGATGTGTTGCACTGAAACGATGGGGAATTTCTACCTGTGCAAACAGCTGTGTGGCCAGAATCCCCCGCCTGGGAAGTCAGGGCAGGTTTTGATGAGCTTGGATCCAATCCCTGCCATTAGCTTGGAGGATTTTCACCAGCATCACGAGAAGGCCCCTGGATTACTTATAAACACAGCCTTTCCTCTGAAATGGATGTTTAACAATATAAATTTAATAGCCTCTTCATCATTTCCTTCATCCAACCCTGAACATAGTTCTTGGCAACTCTCCGGCTTGCAACAACACTCACAGCAACAGCATTTCAACCCTTCGCTGTCCAGAGACAGGACCACTCTTGTGATGGATGCGTGGCCTGTGCCCTGGGTCACTGAGCAGGCACATTTATACACCTGGTCGCATGCCAGGAATACTGCCAAGCACACGATATGCCTGATGGCTGACAGCTAGCATGAGGAAAGTGTCTTTTGACACGGTACTTTGAGATATGGCACATCGCCTCCTTGACCTGACATGCAGGCTGAGGCCAGCTGGCTGTGTCCAACGGGTTTAGATGTTCCTAGCGCAGGAGATGCTGAAGGACAGCACTGCGGAGGACATTCACACCCAGGCAGCCCTGCACATTTACACGCAGACACCTAGATGCTCTCCTAGCCATGTGTTTCTGCTGTAGGGTTTGCCAATGCTAAAGATTAGCCAGTGGGGTAGAGCTGTTAAGAGTCATTTTGGCAATGGTGAGCTCAGCTCTGAACTCCTGGGGCCTATTCCAAATAGCTCCTTCGGATCAGGCAGCATGGACCAGGGGCACTGCAAAGGCAGACTGGGTCCCCACCAGGCTGCAGAATCTTCAGCGGCAAGCCTGCAGGCTTTCATAGCTGTCCACTGGCACATCTGGATTTGACCCTGTTCTGCTGGGAAGCGTAGGTAAAGGAGTGCTCTACCCAGCCTGTCAGCAAAGGAGGCCCCTCTGAGCTGGTATTGGCAACTCCAAGGAGTCGTCTGGTTTCAAAGCGGGGGCACGGATGGTCTGAAACTTCAGCTCTGATGCACTAGTGTAAACCCAGCCTTGCCAGCCGCAGAAGGCGCTTCAGGCAGTCAGATGCAGGGCTTTGAGGTATTGCCGCACAAGGCAGGGCGGCTTCAGCCTTCCGGCTTTTTCCTGACTGCCTAACTTCACCCTGATGCCATCCTTTCACAGGGTGCTGCGGTCTGTGCTCTCTGCTGTGCCACAGGGAACCAGGCCACCCGTCGCCCCTATCCCAGGTCCTCTGCAGGAATGCTAGGCAATGGAGGCTGGGCTGGACGCTCTGGTTCGTCTACCTGGCGGTCACCCAGAGGAGCTTCAGACTAACTAGCTCAGTTCCAATCATACCATGCAGCTGCTCAGTGTAGACTTCAGGACACAAGCTGAATAAATACTTCAGTCTTACTGAGCAGCAAACTGGCGTGCCCACACTGCCAGCTACGTCCAAACTGCCCAGCCACAGGAGTCTTTACAGCATGGACATGCCCTGGGAATGAGAGAACCAGTGATTAGCAAAGCATCCTACAGTAACCAGCAGCCTCAAATGGAGCCACCAGATTAAAAACCCACCACATGGTGCATTCTCAGGCTAGACAAATATTCAAACCCTTGCAGGCAAAATTAATGGCTAGGAAAGACGAGCCTGAAATTTGCACACAGGAGCCTTTGACCACATGATGTTCCTAAATGCTACAAGGAAGAGCTGTTTTGAAAGCAATTTGTACCTCCTTCTTTTTCTTTCCGGAAGAAAAGGAGGTGGCGAATTTCAGACTCTTGGTGTTGTCGGATGGGCACCTTAATTCACCCACTGGTCAACATAAAAAAGTGAAGCCAGATGAAAAATAACTGAAAGGCATCTCTGTTTGCTTTGGAGCCTGAAAAAGAATTGGACTTAATCCCAGGGTTACATCATTTTCATATATAAGCAATCCCTCGCTATAATCAGTTACTTTATCCACTGCCAGCACATTAGCTGAGCCGTTCAAAAAGACCGCTTGCGTAGAATGAAGCATGGGTTCAGCTTCAAACACGGTGTTGACTAATTGTTACCGTTCATCTGCTGCAGCCCACGCAGCTTGCTAGGTGCCACACAAATTATCAAGAAAGACGTCCCCTGCCCTGAAGGTCACGTTAGACTGTAACAAGATGTTGGCTGAGGGGCAGTGACTAACAAACGTGCAATTTATGTACGTTGCAGTGGATAATGTGGGGACTGAAGCTTAGACCCCAGTCTTCCTCCTCTGTGTGACCTCAGACAACCCCTTCTCGTTGCCTCCTATCTGTTCAGGCCCTGAACCCTTTGATCAAGGTTGAGATGCCTTGTACTAGGACTGGTTCTTCACTGCCAAAGGTACAGTTATAGAAATAACTGACTAGTAAGTGCTGGATAGGAGGTTAGATGTTTCTGGATGACAGAAAGCTGAGACCTCTTCAAGGAGAACCGCTGGAAAGATGCCTGCCCATAGCGTGGCAGCAGCCTGAGCCAGTCTTACCTGGCTTTCACCACTATAGCTCTGCCAAAGCTATGGATTTCGATGTCAGCAACAAGTCCTGATCAGCATGTCTGCAACAACTGGCCACGTGCCCCTCTGCATATGCAAGAACAAACCATGAAGCAAACTTTGGTCTGGTTTGAAGAAGGCTCTTAAAGATGCATCTTTTATCCCAAAGCAAAAGGAAAAGAGAGGGATGTTCAGGACCTGTTTTGAAGTGCACCCAGAGAGGCTGAGATGCACAAAAAGGTTGTGAAATTCTTTTTTTGGAGTCAAACCTGGAAATGGTCTGAGGTTACCAGAAGACACAGATGTTTCCAATAAGGCAAGGACGTCAGAGTCACAT
>VZTL01042502.1:11213-22307 GCA_013400535.1 Scopus umbretta | reverse complement strand
CTCCCTCCCTCCCTCCCTCTCCCCAGCAAAGCCCGGGTGCCAACATAGCACAGTGGTGTTGTGGTTGGGAGACGACTTCGCCTGTGAACACCTCGAGTCGTAAAGTAGTGGGATTGTGTGACAAGATACATTCAGACCCTGGCAAGACTCTTCAGTTCCCTGTAGCGTGTTCAGTACTCCCTAACACGCAAATAAGAATTTGTCGTAAAGACCCCACAGCTTGGAAAGAGACATCGCAAGTGTGTCTGGAAGATGTGTTTGTAAACCCAGGAAAGTTTTGTGCCAGAGCCTTTGTGAAACTGAAGGTGTGGCGGCTGCTTTTTATTACCTGGCGTGTCTGATTCTTAACCGTAGCCATACTCCTAATTAAAAAACTAAAAGTAGTTATTTGGTGTTCTGCTGTGGTCCCTTATTAAGCTGGAAACATATACCACTGAATGTGGACTTTTTGTAAATACAGCTTTCGTTGGGATGAAGTATACCTGAGCAGGTTTCTCTTGTCTCTGTATGGAACAAAGAGGGATTTTACTGTTTGGTGGTTTATTTATTTTGGTTGTGCAGGAAAAGTTCAGATGTGCTAATATAGTAATCCTCACTCATCCACCTTCTGGGTTTTATTAAATACCTTGAGAAAATTTCCCTGGATCACTTATTTACCCGGAGCTGTCTTTTTGGAATGTTTGAATGAACGCTGTTACTGGAATTGAGAGTCCTTACTCTTGTGTACTGCTGCTGCAAGTGCTTCTTCGGTCCATGTGGACAAGAATGGGTGCTGGTTTTATTACGAAGCATTTACTTGAAAACAGACTCTTTGCCCTAGTCTGCATATTGCCAGCTGGTTAACGGGGCAATTCCCTGTCAGTCTGTCATACAAGTGTAATCTCAGGTTTGGCCCATGTCAAATTTCTTCTGGTTGTCGTAACCTGAGAGAGTTACCCCAGGTAGGCGCAATTCTTCAGGCTTTGCTGGAACAGCACATCAGCTCATTTCTGGTTTTTTCCATGGTAGTATTCAAATAACAGAACAAGTAAGCTGGAAGAGCTTTGCCCCAAACAACCGATGTTGTCTTCAGAAACAGTGAGGTTTGCGTTGGACTAATTTTAATTTTCTCTATATGAACTTGGGAAATTTTAAAGGGAGAAGAGGGCTTCTGTGTTCCCGTTACCTCTCCTCTTAGTTGCTTGATTTTCCTGGCCCAGAAACTTTAACGCTGTACTCATACTTTAAAGAAAGGGCTTAAGCATCTTGGCATTCTTTAATGTTTGTCAGTACACGGTTCATCAGTAGGAGATAGCAATTGCATGTTTCGTGCATGGGATCATTGCTGGGGATGGGAGAGAAGAAGAAAATAAAAAAAGCTGCCAGTTACTTTCTGCTTTTGACAGTGCTCTTGCTGGTTCATGGAGAGCGGAGCAGCGTCTCAAAAGGAAATAGGAAGAGAAAAGCTCTGACACAAGCCTTTAGGAGACAGATCTCCTATTTTCAGCCGAGTGCTCAAGTGACTTTGTAAGAAGCGTGCTAACTTGGAAACGTGTCGCTTGCCTTGTGTGTCTGCCAGAAGCCCGCCTCTACTATGCCTCTGCAGGGTCTTCATTTCTTTAACGATCATCCGGTTATTGGGAGAGGAGACGGCCACAGGTATTCAGCTGTGGGCCTGGGAGGTGTGAGTGCAGCGTACGTAGGCATAGTCCAACTAGCTTGGGTGGAAAAAGCAGAAAACCTGCAGCTGAACAGGCTTCAGCATGCTCTAGCCACGCTCACAGGCGTTCTTGCTGCTGCCTTTTTCATTGCTAGTTGTACCCAAGCTAGAGATTAAAACTAGGTCACGTCTGTCTGTCTGCAGTTACACCCTTGTGCTAGCAGTGCCGGCATACCTGAAGTTTGATTTCCTCTACCCAGCGAGTCCTCCCTCGTCTCCTTCCGCACCCCACCCCAAAGAAGGGAGAGTAAATGTGAATCCAGAGTGTCAGATCAGAGGAAGAGGCTTTTTGTTGCTGCTTTGGGTAACACTAGCAATTTATTGCTGTGATTCTTCCCGAGTTTAGCAAGTAAAAGAAATAGCACTTGCCTGCATTTAGGAAACTAGAAAATTAGCATGAATGCGTATGTTCATAAAACATTTAATTACGAGATGTCAATTATGCCATTATCTTAGCATAGGTAAATTTGTCCGGAAGCCGGAACCGTCGTCTTTTATACATTCAGGATCGTCGTATCCTTGCATGGGCTTCTCCGAAGAAGCTGGGTGCAAGTCCCAAGCCTAAAAATGCATTTCTCATGCCCATGTGTATAATCCACAGTAATTCCAGGCTATGGGAGTTGTGTCCTAAAAAGAAAAAAAAAACATTTCTAGGCAAAAATAGCTCAGTTTTACTGAAGTCCATTCATATTCACAGTGGCAAATATCCAGACATCCTTCTTTTTTGCCTACTTCCTTTCCCATCCTCCAGTCTGCAGAAATGTTGTGGGGTTTTTTTTCTTAAAGAAAATAAACTTGCACTTCCAGATTCAGATGCATTTCTATTGCTGTAAATCTCAAAATAAGCAGACAGGAAGGGAAGAGCTTCAGGTAAAAATCATAACCCAAAACCTAACTCTGTCCTGTTTGGGGCATTCTTTCCTTATTTGTATCTTTGGTTTAAAATATACAAATATCTTTTTGTCTGCTAAAGCTACTTCACAGATGAAATGTCTGAGCAGAGGTGTTTTACACCTGTATAGGGTTTTTCGTGCGTCATTCCGTATAGCTGTAAGATATGGTTTAGGCAGACAGGAATTTTTGAAAATGTACAGGTCTTTCAGGAACGCATGGTTCCTGTTGTCATAATTTTTCAGCTTAACCACGATCCAAACTTTGTTTTAGATAATGCAAGCCAGATGGGTTATTGTTAGTTTTGTGCACTAATATTTGTATTTAGGGTTTTTTTAATGATTTGTACTAATACTGCTGAGC
Organism: Scopus umbretta; assembly: GCA_013400535.1. NCBI lineage: Eukaryota > Metazoa > Chordata > Aves > Pelecaniformes > Scopidae > Scopus > Scopus umbretta. The sequence goes on along the minus strand of VZTL01042502.1, from coordinate 19,354 downwards.
CAGTATGCATTATATAATAATGAGTAAGGATTTTTTTTTTTTTTTAACCTCAGTTGTTTTGTTTGTTTTTCAGTGTTAGTTATGGATCAAGTATAACAAAGATTTGATTATTTTGTATTCACTAGGAAAAAAGGTTGCTTAAAAAAGGGTTTCTGGTGTGCTTTGGAAGAAAGAAGAGTAGTTTATGCAAACATGATAAATAAATAAATAAAACTAGAAAAATGTGTGCAAGTACAATACTGCAGGAAACATGAGACAGCATAAAAACAGCCTTCTTTGCAGAAATATTTGATCAAGTATTCTCCTTCCCTGAGAAGTAAAATTCAGATTAATAATTGTGACAGCTGCCAACTTCTAAATATGGTCAATTTTATAAGCTCAATTACAATTTATTTTCTTTGTAGATCATAATTTCAGATAAATATCACTAAAAGGCAATTCTGAGCTGAAGAGACAAAGGCAATTAAATTCTACATTAATTTGTTTACTAGTGTCACGTGGAATAAATCGACTGTAAGTTTTCATAAATTATCTAGATGTGCCAGTAGAGGAATAATTTTGTAGGATATTGGAATGGGGAAATCTGATTTTTTTTTTTTTTTCTGTAGCCTCGTGTTTGTTTAAACATTATGTGGATGATACTTGGTATGACAAAAACCATACAAAACAGTGCTAACGTTGAAATTCATATTGGCCAAATTATATTGGGATACCAGGGCTGTCTTACATATAAAAGTGAAAAATCAGGGGGAGGGAAGCGGAGGCAAGTGAGTAGAAGCTCATATGAGCAGAAGCTCGAAACCAGTACTTGCTTATTCCCTGTTTTCAAACAGTGGAACTTCTCGTGAGCATAAGCCCCATCCATGACAGAGTATGTATTAGCTTGAAAAGATCAATTTTGAACTCTTTTGGTTTTAAAGATAACCTTTAAGATGCAAGCCAATGCATCGTAGAGTTTCCAGGAATACAAACAGAGTCATTGCTTCAGCTTCAAACCTCACTGAATGAACAGCAGAAAAAAAAAATTGTAACAGTTTGGGGGGTTTTTTCTTCTTCTTCATGGCACTGCAGGCAACATGAAAATTAAGACCAACATCTTAATTTCCTACTCTTTGGAAAATCTATGAGTGGGAATAACAGCTTCGCTTCCTCAGCAACTGATGCCTATACTGTTCTGGATTTCACGATTTTTTGCTAGTGCTTTTAAGATAGGTGATAGAATTGTAGAATATCCTGAGCTGGAAGGGACCCGCGAGGATCAAGTCCAGCTCCTGCTGCCACGCAGGGCAACCCAAAAGTTAAACCACGTGTCTAAGAGCGGTACCCAAACGCTTCTGGAACACTGACGGACTTTGGGGCCGTGACCGCTTCCCTGGGGAGCTTGCTCCAGTGCTTGACTGGAACAGATGAGGTATTAGTTGCTAGTGTTGACCGTAATACCTTGCTTGTAAGGATTTCTTATGCTCAACTCTTTAGATCTTTTGTGTTCTCTACTGTATCTTTGGCTGAAATGAGAAGCAACTTCCATGTTTTTCATCATTTATAATGGGTTTCTCTTTGTTACCTGAAAAAATACAGATAAAGGTTTGTCCCTAGTGTTAGGTGTGAGCGCCAAACATGCTCACTTTGTTCTTTTTTTTGTTTTTATTTTCAAACACAAATACAAGATAGCAACAATGATTAAAGTCTGGTTTATGGATTTTCTTCCAGTTCTATCCGGATAGGCTTAGGTTGTTATCCTTTGCTGTAATTATTTTATTTTTATGATACCTTCAGAGCACCTCATTTTTTTTTTTAATCTTTTATAGGGGTTTTTTTTTTCCCCCCCTTAACCATTTCAAAGGTGGACCTCTCTGTGCATCCTCATAGTGACTTATAAGTCAAAGAAAAAAATACATTATTTGACAAGTGGCAGCTGAGAGAGATTAAATAACTTGCTCAAGTCAGTGTCAGAGTTGGGATTAGAAGTCTGTTCCTGCTGTAGTCCCCGAACACTAGATTATGTTGTTATTTCTGTCCTGAATTATAGTCTAATAAAAGGAATTTGAGAAGGTACTGTGGTGAGTGTGTCCTCTTGCCAATATTCATATCTAATTTAATCTTTGAAGAGCAGGAGGATCACCCATGTACAGCCACTGTACCACCGTCCTTCCTTGTTCAGCAATTAAACTCTTTTTTTTTTTGTGTGTATGCATGTAACAACTGTTTTAAAAGATATTTAAGTAATTGTCATATAGCTATTTTCCCTTTGGGATTAGTTATATGACTGAAGGAATGAATGTTGTCTGCATGCAATGAGAAGTAAAATACTAAAGAGCGGGGTTCTTAAAACTTTCTGTTGATATTCCTATGGTGATACGGACAGAGAGTAGGAGTGGGCTTTCTGAGCTGTTAGTTAGCATTGCGTAGAAGGTAAAGTGGCAAGAGCACGAGCGTGTGGCGCAGGGAAGTGTTTCCAGGTTTATTAGCAGTAGCAAGCCTCCATCTATGCCACAGTCATGGAAGATAGTCATCCTCTCGTTAGTGACTTCTGCGTACCGGGAAGGGGACGTCGGCAGAAGAAAGAAACAGGAACCTGTAGATTAATTGTGTGAATTTTGAAGTGGATTGAGGAGGTAGCAGGATTATACCCGTGGTGTTTTGTGGGCTTATCATACGTTCCGTTCATGGATGAAATGGTGAACTTAGCATGTGAAAACTGCCTTGTCAGAGCTAAAAGGACAAGCATGAATTGGTCTAATAAAGGTGAGGGTGGATTTGTACTCCTTAAGCAGAACCATGAATCTGGACTCAACACCATTTTAAACAAAGATGTTAGGCAACTACATATACTGTAACTATGCGCATGACTCTATTCCTGAGGGGAATTAACAGAAAAAAAAAATCATAAGGCTAACTTTTGCTGCTTTTATCATTTTTGTGCTACAAATAGAATAAGGAAAGACAATTCAGGAGACTTTTTAATGGGTAGGATCTAAATCTAAGGAACAGACTTTCAAAGCAGAGTACGTTTTGCATGGTTGTCACTGTGCTGTCTAAATAATATCAGATATCAACATAGTTAGAAAAAAATTAGTCTCAAAATGAGATTATTTAGCATCTCTGGAAATTAATGCTTTAATGAATACTACTTTTGTGGTGCTTAGGATGCTGAATTAGACTGCTGGGTTTTATTTTAACAGATTTTAAATATTGATCTTCAGTGAGTAAAAGTAAACTTATACACCAATAAGTACAAGTCAGTTAAAAAGATGAAAGTATGAAACCATCACTGTCAAAATATGGTCAATGTAGATTATCCAGAAAAAAAAAACACCAACCCACATTCATGTTGAGTTACTTTTTCAATGGGTAGAGAGTTGGTAATTTTTTTGAATGGACTTCGAATTTGTCGGAAGAGTAAATGGTCATCAGATGAAGAACTTTAATCTCCACAGGTTTGTCTGCCTGCGTTTGAGAGCAGTACTAATTGTTACCTTATGGTAGATAACAAAACACATCTGTTCTTTAAAAAGAACAAGAAAAGGTTTCTGCCCTTTCTTCAAGTCTTCAGAGTCAGCTCAGCCTTTACAAATATCCTTTATTATTTGGTTTTCCTCTCCTGTACAGGTAAGTACTATGCATGCTTATGCTAGCATGAGGGGGAAAAAAAAATATATATAATGTCAGCTGAATGTACGGTGTCTGCGCCTCATCTAGACAGCAGTGCATCCCTGTCACATCTCCGTGACTTTCCTAGGAATAGTGGAGCCTTTGGTTGTCCTTCGGAGAGGGGCAGAAGTCCTTTTTTTTGTTTGTTTGTTTTTGTGTGTGTGTGGTCCTTTCTGATGCTCCAGTGGGCGTGAGCAGAGATGGCAGCGTGCAAGGGGAACGGTGTTTCATGATGGTGGAGGCTCAGAGGAGTTAATGTGAGAGATGAAAATCGGTTCTGAACACCTTCCTCCATGTTGGAATCACAGAATCAGAATCATTTGAAAAATGGAAAAGACCTTTAAGACCGAGTCCAACCATAAACCTAACTCTGCCAAGTCCACCACTAAACAGTGTCCTTATGTGCCGCATCTACACCTCTTTTAAGTACTTACGGGGATGGGGACTCAACCACCTCCCTGGGCAGCCTGTTCTACTACTTGACAACCCTTTCCATGAAGAAATTTTTCCTAATATCCAACCTAAACCTCTCCTGGCATTGCTGCAACCCACAGGCTTGACTGGATCTTCCAGAAGGAAGAGCTTTTCTTGGAGCTTTCAGCCCTGCAGTGTGTCATTAACAGACATCAGGGGTCTGCGACCACTTTCTCATGTTTGTGTGGCTAATTGAAAAAAGGAGGTGTGTTTGAAGCAGTCTGGCTAAACAAAATTAGTGTGGGAAAAGGTTGTCTGGTTGTTAAAGACGTGTTGGGATGCCGGGGGAGCATATGGTCCGTGGTGAAAGGTCCGGGGCTCAAATGGCTGAGCCGTATTCTCGGCGCTGTCACTTACTTCCTATGTGCTGTTGTATTGATCACACTCTTCTGCATCTGTGCTTTAAAAAGTGACTGATGGTAGCCTTGCGTCACTCTTAATATAACATTAAATTTATTCATGTTGGTAGAGGGCTCAGGATTACAGTAACTGAATACACGAAGACGCTGAAAATAAGTATTCCTGACAAGGTTTATGGTGGTATAATTTCAAAGTTATTTAGTGAAATTTCAGCCATGTAAATTATGTCTGACTCATGCTCACAGTATTCAAAGTCAGCTTTTAAAATACACTTTTCGAAGTTTTCAGTGTTGCATACACGCTGTTGAGGCAAAGAGGAGACATACAAGTAATAAACAGAAGATTAGCAGGCTCTGAGCATTCTTGGCAGTTGTGTAACTCCAATATAAATTTGCATTCCTGTATTTTGTTTTGCTTTTAAGTGGCCTTTTCACGATATCTTTACTCTTCCCATTTATAATGAGGGAGAAATTGACTGCTATCAAAGCTGAAATGTGCCAAAAAGGGTAGAAGCTCATCACTTCTGAACTTGCATAATGATTTTCTGTCATATTCCGTGTGTATTGCAGGAGTTCAGCACTGCAAATACCGAAAATGTCACAGTAAAAATCCTGTGTTTGATTATGTAATTAGAGAAGTCCCGACGTGATTTCTGTGGGGTTTGGGGGGGTTTTTTAGATTAAAGGCAGGCAAGGTTCAGTGATGCATGCGATACCTTGCCTTGAAGAGAACAGTTCAGGTTTGTCCTCCAGCTCCGGAGAACTTTGCAAATAGTAAGTCGTCTAAACGCTAGCACGCAGCAGCCCCCCCGGCACGTACGTAGGAGTAAGCTGGTAGCAGAGACCTGTGTCCTGGGTCTGCTGGGGAGAAGTGGGAGAAGGAAGGAGGTATTTCACTGCTGTCAGCAAAGGAAAGGAGGCATGCCTTACATCCACCGAAAGCTCGGCTTGCTTCCCCCAGCCTGTCCCCTGGAATTGTGTGCCGCTCGGCCCCGTGACAGGTGGCCTCTGAATCTGCTAATTGCAGCCTAGCACAGCATGTGCAAAATGCTTCCTGCCTTCTGTCCTGCTTATGTGGGAGCCCTTTTGGTGCGATCCTGTCAGAAGCCACAGCAACAGATGTGTTCAGAAAAGGCAAGAGCTCGCATTTCATTCAGTTCAGTTCCGCGTTTTCACAGGACCATATGGTTTATATAGATGTTTTGTATACATCTTATCTAGCAGATGATTAGAAGTTAAGGATTAAATGCAGGCTCGAGCTTCCACTAAAATCTATGTAAAGTGAACGTTATCAAAAACATGATGGAGCCCTAAATGTAACTGGCCTGCCTAGACATCTTTGTGTTTGAGAACGTAGAGGTAAATGTCCATTTAAACATATTTTAACGCTATGTTTAAGAAGATTTAGCTCTTGCATTTCTAACATCCACACACAAAATGTTAGCTTTTCTTTTCAAAAGTTTTGTCACATACAAAAAAAAAAAAGCTTTGGTTTGTTTTTTTTTTGGTAATGGAATACAGAATTGAAAGATGGATGCAGGAGCCTGGTCATAAGCAGGTAGTGCTTTTTGCTGTCTGTCTCCTGCCTGGCCTCCAGTTGCCGCTCCATGCAGTCTTCAGTTGGTCTTTGTGCACCGGGCACAGCAGAGATGGTGTTGGATGCTTACGTTTAAGCTGAATCCCACCCTGAGCAGTTGTGCTACACTTAAAGATGAGAAGGAATTGTTATCACAGCTGGGATACGAAACTTGGACTTTTCCAGCGCCTAAACTTGTTTCTTGAGTGCAGGGTTCAGGACTTGGTCTAAGATGTCTCCATTATCGTAGTATACTATCATTTTAGGGAATACTGGTGGGTTTAAAAAGAAAAAAAGCAGGAAAGTATGAATACACCAATCTTCTCCTCTATGAGTTTATATTTAGTCTAGTTGAATTCAGGAAAAGGAACCTTTTTTCTGATTTGAGAAACCAAACTCTTACAGGCACAAATATGTAATAGAAGATTTTACTCAATCGAGTGTACAGCCAAAACATTTAGTTATTTTTGTAGTTTCACTTATCACTAATGATAAAGTGTCTTCAAAAATAGCTTTTTTTAGGAGCCCTCTGAGTTTAGAAAGCATATTTGTTTCTTGAATTAAATGATACATGTGTATGTCAACCTTCCTTAAACACCCTCAGTGTCTTCATTCAGGCAGCAGTGGCCCGACCAGTACCATGGAATGTCAATTCAAGGCATCTCTGTTTCAGGTGTCTGAAATGGACCTTCTCAAGTCTGAAACCATGGCCTGGAGGGGACAAAATAGAAAACATTGTCTGAGTTTCTTTTATTAACTAAATATCCAGCCAACAGGATAGAATAAAATAAAAGTTCAGGTCAGATAGGAACAAAATAGAACCTGATGGTTTTCAGATGAATGGTTTTTCATCGCCATTTACCCATGGTAAATGTGGAAGTACCACCAATACGTGTGATGATGCGGTTGTTAGTTGTAGGACACAAGTGATTTGTGTTGTTGAGTTTTGACCTCCTGTTTGTCAAACACGGAGTCCAGGATCGTTGTTCAGGAAGGTGATGTTATATACCTGTGGCAGCCGAGTTGCCCACGGTCAACCGCAGATGCGGCAGCAAAAAAACTGTGCAGTCAATGGCTGCTTCTTACCCTGCGTTGTCTGAAGACTGCGTTTTCCTTCCAGCTTCTCCTCAGTATGCTTGGACAAATTAAAACGGAGCATTTTCCAGAAGTCATTGATGATTTAATCAAACCTGTTAAGATATACCTTTATATAATGAGTATCCATCCCAACTCAGGGCAGAAAGCCCAGTCAGCACTCAGCAGGCCAAGAGAGATTTAGCCTACAGATACCACCTCAGTTCTCCTGCTTAACTCTCTGTTAAAAGTAATTAAAACATGCAACGCTAAAAGAAAAGTCTGTAACTGAAGTCATAGGGCTGCATCGAGCCATGTACAAGGCAGAACCACTTGTGCCCTTCCATTGCCTCATATGAAAACACGTTATTTTAGGGGAGGGGAGTCTTGGGCGATGTTGAGTCTTGACCCATACTATTGGGATGGGATATTTTTAGTTCCACAGGAGCTTCATCCTTGTCTGGATAAAATAAAATTTGAACCTTCAGATTTTTATGTGAAGGCTGTTCTGCTTCACAGAATTGAATGACTTTAATTGTGGTTTAATAACAAAATAAATGGTATATGATGCATCTGTGTAAACGTCATTTCCATTTTTATAAATAGGAATCAGTGTTTCTTTCGTGTTTATAATGACTGTGCACTTAATTCCTCACATGTGATGACATTTGAAAAGTAGCAACATTAAAGAATATTGAAGCAATCTAATGAAAGATATTTGGGGTATCTAAATGTGGTCAGATGACTTTGTTCCTACGTTAAAAAAAAAAAAAACAGAACCAAAACAAACAAACAAGAAGGCAAAGGAAAACCAAAAACCCCAAACCAACCCTTTGACTGCCTTTTTTCGTCTTCAAGACCGAACAGTTAAAACTAGTAGTGTATATAAATGTGACCTTTGAGGATTTTGGCTAAAGCAAATTTAAGTCTTTTATACTTTCCAGTACCTTCGGCAGGTTTTCAGGTCCTTATTTTCATAACTGGGGGGGGGGGGGCGGTGAAAAGGT
>VZTL01042502.1:0-11192 GCA_013400535.1 Scopus umbretta | reverse complement strand
GGGGGGGGAGGCTGAAAAGTTATGATTAAAATCAACATATTTGTCAACATCTGAAAATTAAATAGAATATTGTGTTCACAGAGTTGAAGGTGTATTGATGCAGCAGGGAGTATATCTGGGGTAGCATCCTGAAACCTTGCGCAGTTTCTAAGCAGCTTTTGAAAGCAAGGTTGTTTTCCTGCAGAATGGCAATAGTGTTTTGCCAGTCACAAATTACCAGATTTCAAATATTTACCTAGAAGAAATCTATTTGTTGAATTTTCATGGATTAAAGTGAAGAATTCTTGTACAGCCAAAACATTTTTAGATTAATTTTTAAATTCTATAATTTCAGAAGCTTTAGGAACAAGATAATTCCCTATATTATGATATTTCTGGTATTAGGTTATGAATATGATAATATACGTTAGTATATTCTGACATTTGCAAGTGTGAGAGATTGCATTTAAATAAAGTACAAGGAGTCACTCCATCTGCATTCTCAGAAACCTGCCTTCTCAGAGTGATGAGCTTGAGCTCTTTACTTCCCTCCACATGGGATTATGCTGAGTGTGAGATTGCTGATAGGAGATACTTCAGACCTTCTTATAAAATCTTCTGAAAATAAGGAACAGTTGCCAATTACTGCTACTAGTAGTCTTGTTTTTTTGCGAAAAGTTTCAGATTTTTCAAAACGACTACGGACTCCTTGACTGCGTAGTTTAAAAGTTCTCAGATTGCTTTCTCTTGCGCAAAACTCTTTCGCTTCTGAGTGATAGGAATGCTTGAAAAATCTCCAGTTTCCTTGCTATAGGTGCACACGCTGTTGCCCGGACATCTCCTTCTTCCCTTCATGCAGAACTGCTTCAGATGTGCTGTTGCGACGCTTCCAGCCTTCTTAGCCTAGCTGAAGCTATAATTTATTTAAATACTATGAGAGTAACGTTCTGCTCCTCTTGACAGCTTGCAGTGACTGATCTCTCTGTGTGATCTCGAAGTAGAGCAAACTGTAGTTCAAGGTGGAATCACAGTTACCGGCGTTCGTTTGGTGTCGCCGGAGGGTTTCTAAGTGAAAGGAGCTTGGAGTTGCACGGGACGGGTTGTCGTCGTTCCCAGTCTACATCCATGCCCGTCAGCAGTTCCGCCATCCCGTGTGCCATTCTAGGGTCAGCAGCAGATGGTAAAAGGGTTTGCTGCATATTTTTCGGTTTCTTCTGATGTAATTTTCATGGACTATTACTTCAAGGATTTAACTCCTTTTGAAAAACAACGGCAGTGGAAATGCAACGGAAGTTGCACTTTGTCATCTCTTGAAGTTGTCTTTTGTAGTTCTTCATGTGTGATTTCCCTTTGGGGTTTGTCCCTGGAGCTCATGTTTAGACATTTTCTTAGGAGACTCTTCTGAAGAACAATTCTATTTCTAAGGTTTCAGCAGCTTTTTAGCAGTTAATGAAAGACCACTCTGTGATTTAGGTTTGGGGAATGTTTGCCTTTTTCCCGATGTCCTCGTCTTCCCTGCCATGCATGTTCTTGCAGACTTTTAGGAAACTTCATTGTTCATTTTGGTACTACAGCTTCTTCTCACTGAAAAGCCCATTTTAAAGATACCTGGTGCCTATGTAGCATCTGCCTGTAGTCTCTGAAGCTTTAATAAATAAAATAAATAGTTACTCTAGCTAGACTTGTAAGTCATTTTTGCTTCTACGCTCTCAATTCGATATCAGTGCTAGATAATCTTTATTGCTGCCAGTTTGTAACTTTTTTTTCCTCATTTACCCAATGTGCCACACTCACTTTATATTCAAAGCCTTGACATTGAACATACTCCCTTCCCAGCTTTTTCAACACCTCAGCTACATTTTTACTTATTCTTTAATATACCAGATAATACTAATAAATATATTTCATCTTTATTTCTGTTAATCTGCTTTCTAATTTACAAGTTCAAGCATGCATTTACAACGTACATATTTACATATTTTTAACAACTCTAATGTGTGTTATCACTCAAAATACTAATTAATGCAATTGTTAGTCTACCTAATTATCCTAAAAGCTGTAACAAATCCTTTCTTTGCCATTTTTGTCTTCTGTGGACTCTAATTTATGTTTACACCAGAGTTTACCTTACTGTTTACATTAAACAAGTCATGAAAATGGAAGTTCTTTTCCCCAATGCAGCAGTAGTTTGTGACTTCTTAACCAAATTGTCAGATATCCCTAAAAGAGGGATCCTGCAACTGTTAATCAACTTTAAAATAGTACCTGTGGGATCTAAACTTTGGGTCTACTTTTCTCTGTATTATCTTTGCCTTCCCTAAAGACTGTTAGAGTTTAACCGAGGAAATAGTTCAGATTTTAAAAATTTAGTAGTCTGACTATTCAGACTGAGGTTGAAGTTTGACTCCATCTCAAGGTGAATGAAACTTGTTGTAACTGATGAAGTAGTAACTGGGTTGTGCTTTACACAAGAATGATTTTTGACATGTGGACGTTATACTCATGTTGAATAGCGTTACACTTTACATATATGTAATTGTAAAATTTTAATTTAAAATTTTATTATTCTGTGTTGTGTTTGTTTCTCTGGGATTTAGTCAGCCTTACAGGAAGGCTGGTATTGAACTGTGGCTGTAAAATCTTAAGATGGAACAGAACCTTCAAAGTGCTATGACGTTCTTGGGCTTGTCTCAAAATTTCTTCTGTTTTATTGGGGAGTAGGGGGTGATTCATGAGCTGAGCTTCTGCCTATTAAAACTTACAAAATAGCCCACTGCTTCTTAAACATTAACATTTTTTCATTTTTAGAGCATTTTCTGTTCTTTGTTTATAGCTGGGGTCAAGGCTTGCTTTTATCATCTATCAATCTCAGCTTTGCAAAATTTCTGCCAGCTAGCGTACAGACCTCTAACAAAGCAATGTTGAAGTTACCAATGGAAGAGTGTTATTCTTCTGAGCAATAGTTGCCACTTTGCCTAGGAGACTAAAATAAACATGTGAAGGAAAATTTGGCTGAAAGTTTTGCAGGCAGACAGGCAATCCTATGGACTTGAACTATCCGTACCGGCCATTCACGCTTCATCTCTGCAGTGGACTGAGTATGTCACGTTCTTCTGTTACTTTTGCAGTTGCTTGTTCATACTTTTTCTGAGGACCTGGTGTCTGATGCAAGCTTGCCTACAATTTTGTGGAAGAAGATAAATGATGTATGTACTGTGTTGACCCGCAAGAGTAGTGGTGGAGCATACTTTAGCTTTTCCACCAGTGGCACAACTGGTGAAGTGTAGAGAAGATGAAAGTCAGAAGACGTAATCATATTGGACCTGAGAACTGAAAGTGTAAGAGGATGTGAGGAACTATTACCAGATGAACATGAGGTAGTTGTGATATTTTTAGTTTATGAGACTGTTATTGATGTAAAATAAGAAAATAAGGGATCGTGAGGAGGAAACACATCAATAGAGGGAATACACAGGTGAAAATGAATGTGGTTTAATTTGAGGGGAGGGAGGGATGGATGGATGGATGGGTGAGGAAACATCAGGAGCCCAAACAACCGTGGTCAGAGATAAGAGATCAATTTGGGGCTGCAGGGGCAGAAAAGCAAAGCTTTAAGAAGAGGGAGGAGACTAGGGAGAAAAGTCCTAAAAGTAATTAATAAGGCTTCTAGTTTTTCATGTAAACAAAAATCTCGGTCTCACGTTGTCAGCCTTTGTGTCTGAACTCAGATTTGTGTGGAGGGGGAAAAGGCAGCAGCCTACATTTCTCCTTGTTCTTCTGTGGTTGTCCTGTGGTCTGAAGAGATCTGTTACTCTCTTCAAGAGAGCCATGCGGGGTCGGGTCTGGCCCATCTGTAGCCCTTTCTGTATCCCGTCTGTGACAATGGATGGCACAAGGGCTTAGCAAAAGTGGATGTATGGAGATATACTTCATTGATTATCAGAACCTCAGATACCACCAGGCATGTAGAAATGAAGCTTGGACTGGCACCACATGTTTTTAATAGTTACTAATGGATCTGTAGTCCATAACTACCGTTTCCTTTTGAAGGCGTTTATACTTCTGGCCTTCACAACATCCTATGGCAGCGTTAGGGACTCAGCACTCAGGGCATTGTTTTTGAGAGTACGGGAACATCTTCCTCTTTAGATTCCTTCGGTCACACAGGAGGCTTTCAGTAGACAGACAAGTGCATCAGAAGTCTCTTCGTACAGGAGGCAAGGTCTAGGAGGCTCTGCGCTTGTGGCCGCTCCTGGCTTCTCTTGCCTCCCCGCCGGCATGCACACCCCTGCATGAGATCCTGCTAGAGCAACCACGTGTTCTGGGAAGAGACGTCCAATATTCTTGAGACATTCAGGAAATGGCTGATGGGAATTGTTGGGGAAGAAGCTGGGGAGGGGCACTGAGGGAACCTAGAGTGGGTTCAGTACATGCTGGTGATGTAGGAGGAGGCAGATGAGAGCACCTTAGGGAGACAAATGAGAGATTTACGTCTTGCAGCTATTTTAGGCTATGTTATTGTCCATGGGGATTTCCCATTCAGCTAAGAATGGTGCCATTCTTGTAAAGTATTTCAGTGAAGGTTTGTGATATAATGTTATATTAGAAGCTATAGTTAAACTGTAGAATGTAGAAAATACTACAAGAATTACCCATCTCATCAAGGCTTTTAAAAATAAATTACTGTTAGTATTGCAGAAAGGCAAACTCTCAAGGTAGCATGAAGTTAACACAGGAATTTAAGGACAGCCTTAACGGTGATTTTAAGTATTTGTGTTAATGATTTTGACACCAATGGGAAGGCAGTCCCTACAAACAAAGTTGGGAGGCATCAGTACAGGGGAAGAACAAATAGGGCATGAGAGCCAGCTGCCTGTGTCCCTGCTGCTTCCTTTTGCATCAGTACTAGCATTTTTAGAACCGGAAAATGAGTAAAAGCTCACATCTTACCCTCCTCCTCTCTCCCCCGAAGTGGGTTTCGGTCCGATCAAGTGCCCAGCCTGGCTTGCCGTGGTTCATTGCGTGGCCCCGTAAAGGCCTGTGCTAGCAAGGGGAGGGAGTGGTGATGAATGAGTGGGCTTCTGGAAAAGCAAGACTGCCCTTTTCAGAAGTACCACAGACTTACATCAAATGGAAATAAGGGACTGTGGAAACATTGCCTATCATAAAATGAGCTGGATCTTTGGCAATTGATCCAAAGGTATTTGAACATGACTGTGTTGAGCCAGAAGCCCTTGAAAAGAGAGAGAGGTCTGCAGAGCACTACAGTGCTGCCCACACCAGGTCTGGTGCCCACCGGGACGGTGGTGACTAGAGACCAGCTAAGCACGATACCTTGCAAGAGCCTCATAACATGGAGGAAGTCAAGGCGGCGGTGGTAAGATCATGTGCTTGTGGTGATTTGTGGTTACAGGGTGAGTGGAGGCAGAACAAAGAATATTTTTTGTGTTATTGTAGTCTGCTGTAAAACAGTCAAGATTTGGGAACACGTACTTCTGTAGGGTTTTTTTCCTCCCTAATATGGATGCAACTTGACCTTCTAAGCGTATTAAAAACAAAGATTACGATGATGATTAAATTATAACATTATTTACATTAAGTGGTAGAAGACCTAAGAAATCTAAAGCGTCTGTAGCTTTTGCTAACGATAACAGTGTGACTCAACAACAAATTGACACTGTAACCTCAGCTGCCTAAAAGGACCCAACTTACTTGAAAAAAATATTTCCTTATGTTTCAAAAGAAAAAAGAAAAACTTGCTGAGGTATTGAGGTTGCTTGGCAGTATCTCTTGCTCTTACAGTGCACAGAATTCAGAATATCTCAGACCTTGACAACCAAGAAATGAAAAGTTATGGTACAAGAAAATCCAGATTTAAATCTTCCCCTGCTGAGCTGGCAGTAGCAGCTGAAAATTATTTGCATGCTAAGGTGTAGTTGTACTCAATAGTGGAAGGAGTAGTTGAAATAGCAAAATGGAGTTGTTGGTTGGATTTAAGGAGATTTATTAAACTTTCCCTGTTCACCTCTTGTACAGTCTTTCTGCATCCTTATGCTTCATTTTCTACAGCAAACGGGGCCCATTTTCTCTCTAAGATGAATAGGAGGTAGACTTGTGGGTTCACTGGTATTCAGTCAAAATACAGAGTTGGTCATAGTCCAAGGAGGGGGAATTCTGAAAGTGCATTTCCACCTGGTTGGAGGGTATGGAGAAGGCAGAGGCAGGCTGGTCCTGGAGGTACACAGTGAGAGGCAATGGACACAAGTTGAAAAAAGGAGATTCCAGTGAGATGTAAGGAAAATAAAGTCACTAAGAAGGTGGTCAGCCACTGGAGAGGTTGTAAAAATCTGTTCTCAAAGGTACGTGAAACTTGATGCGTCAGTGCCCTGAGCATCCTGATCTAGTTGAACCTCCTTTTAGCAAGAGGCGAGGCTGGAGATCTCCAGAGGTCCTTTCCAACGGGCATGTTTCTGTGATTCTAGCCTACAGTAAGTGTAGGTTTTCTGTGAAATAAGTGAAACGTGAGGTTGTAGGCCAAATGTACTCTGTCAACATACATTTACAGTGGGTAACTCTGGCTCATGACCATGACGACTCCAGTATTTACGGGCTTCCACCTCTGTTCTGCAGTGCTCCATATGGCCTAATCTTTCCATGCTTACCTTCATGTGCTCCTTGTATGATAAACTCCCAAAAGCAGCTCACTTCTGTTTCCATGTTCTCGGTGCCTGCCTTTTGCCAGAACAAGTGTTTCTATGATGAATTTCATCTAGAAGTTAATCCAAGTTATAATTAGTACAGCAAGAAAACAGGTTAGTTTTAAGGGTCAGCTCCTGGTGCAGTTAGTCGGCTGTGCTAGTGCTAGGGGAAGGGTGAAGTGTAGGGCAGAAACGGATAAAGAGCAGAAGAAGTTGGTCCGCTTCCTCCAGCAGTATCACCAGCAGTTGAACGTGAAAATGCAGAAATTGATACCAATTTCTGAGAGATCATAAAGCTACCTTTACTCTGTGCTAATTAGTTTTCCTTGATTCAAAACATTGGGTTTATTGCTGTAACGCTGTTTTCAAATGGCCAGGGTTATCTATGAACATATGGACATTTATCTAGGCTGATTTCATATAAAACCATATCCTTGTATATTTACTTTGCACAGCAAAAATGTTTAGGATTTCTGTGAATAGGGTTTTGGTTGTTTTGGTTTGATGACATTTTGTGGATATTTCCATGTTTGCATTTATTTGCTGTCCATAGGTTACCAAAACCAGCGGATTTCAGGAAATACCCGGTTTCTTAGAATTTTAGTACCAAAGCTCCATGCTTCATGGTCTGAGAGCTAGACAGACACAAATAGCAAATTTTAGGACCTCGGTGCAATCCACTGAAAAGGATGTAGCTGGTTGCATGACTTACAGGCATTTCTTTGTGGACACCCACTCCAAGGGATTCCAGCCAGATGATTTAGTAATACTACTTCTGGGCTAAAATGGTCGTTTGCCTTATTTATCGGAGACACCTGAATGTGCCTTTGTCCGGTCTCTTAAGGAAGTAACGTTACGGAAAGACTAAGAAAAGAGAACAGGCAAGACAAGACTTAAGAGCCTACGTATATCTGAAACTGTAAACAACTAAAGATAAAAAGGAAATATTCAGGCTAGTGTTGGGGCTTATAGCTAGAAATAAAGCAGTGAAATGAAGAAAGAGCAGATTAAGGCTAAATGTCATGAAAGAGCATTCTGCAACAGTAGTGGTTTTTTAGATGGCTCTTCCAAAGAAAGCAAAGAAAAATCTGTTTCAGGACAAAGGCTCTTTTCTTGCCCCCTTCCCCCCCGCCCTGTTTCTTTCCTTCAGCTTAACAACTCAATGTAAAATAATCTCATATGGCTATATAAAAGAATGTATTAAATTTTCAAAGCATAAATGTGAATCTCTGCATCCTTGGGAGTTGCTGTGATGATGCCTGAATGCTGCCCGGCTTTACAGCACCGAAGGCGCTGTCTTCGCCATCGGGATCTCGCCGTACGAAGTTCTGGTCTTGTAAAGAAGCTGATGGTAGTAGGTCTGTACACAGGGTGCGCTTCCCTCGCTTCGGTGGGACTTTGTAGGACTAGCGAGATCCGTGTAGCTCAGGATTTAGTTTTAGATCAGTTGGAAAAAAGAGAGAGTGAAAACGATTTGGGCTGGAGTGGGCAGAGACAAAGGGAGGAAGATAGGAAGACATTATTAAGCTTTTGTAGGAGGTTTTTTGCTTCTTTTTTGAATGCTTGTAACTGCTGCTGCTTTATTTACCATCAGCAGGACCTAGATGGCAATTCTACTAGTAATTTGTACTACTTAATTTGAGATTAAGATGATTCTAAAAGAGCAAGAAGGGGTTATATATTTGTGGTCTGTTAACCACCAATGGGAGGTAAAGAAGTAACAAACCAAAATCCTGAATTTAAACTTTTAAATGGGTTAAATAGACGACAATTTTTAACAATATTATTATTTTGCCATGGATACTCTTAGCTAAGCTTCTGAAAGCTTTTGATGTCTTTCCTTAAAAAACCTCTAATATTATCTCCAGTGTCATGAAATTCTTGCAGATCAAAAATTGCTTTGGTGGTTTAAACTGGAGATTGAAACTGGTGTTGGCAACACTGCCATAAAAAGGATGCTTCTGCAGTTTTCTCCAGCAGCCAAACTGATTGGAGAAATTTCTGCCCACTTCCTCTTGGCCATTCATTCTTTCTCCACATGAAGGTTTTTTCCCCTTTTTTACTTGCACCAGTGAAAGTGCTTGTGGTGGTGTATCTGCGGGCTAATGAAATGGTGCAGATAAACCAAATTTTTTTAATGTTTTTATTGGGGGGGGGAAGGTGGTTAGCTGGATTCTGCAAAATTTCCTCCAGGTTCAATTTTTGTTTCTTTGGGGTTTTTTTGTTTGTTTGTTTTGTATTTGTTTGTTGTTTGCTGTAAGCCCAGATAATTTCAGTGCTGTGGTTTTCAGCGTGGCTCTGCAAATATTTGTCTCGGCACGTTGGGGCGGTTGAAGCGCTGTAAGGGCCAGGTGGGAAACACGCAGCTGAGGACAGGGTTGGTATGAGAGAGGATACGCATGCAGAAGTGCCCTTGGATTTTACTTTTTCCCACGTATGTATTCCCAGTCTTCGATGTATCCCAAGTAACTGTTAGAAACTGATTAAGAAATCTGTTCAAATATGCAGTGCTTCTAAGAAACTTTTAAGTGCTGTAGCTGAAGACGAAAACTGTTTCTAAAATTTTTTTGAAATTGGGGTTTATCAACATCACCTTATTCTCATGTTTATTCTCATGTTCGATCATATAGCAGTAAACTTGGCATTTTTCCTGTACTTTCTGCGCTTGTCTGAATTTAAGCAGTGTTCCAGCTGAACCCTGGAATCTGACAGTCGTCATTTCCAACCTGGTAATGAAGTGTCGCCTGGGTGAAACTGGAGATTAGCCTGGCTCCAGACCTCTTGGGTGTTTGCTCCGTATTCAAAGAAGAGATGTTACGTGATATTTTGTCCAGTGTAACAAAAATAGTTAAATCTCTCCTTCAGATTTAAAACGCAACTTTTCCTTGGGCTGAAAAGCCTCCTTGCTGCCCCAAGAGGGTCTTACTGAAATGCAGACACTCCATCTTTCCCTTTCTTAGAGAGCAACCTGTCTTATCAATTACTTCCATAAAACAGCATTTACTACGAATGCCGTTTCTGCTGTTAGCCTGTGAAGAGACGAACTGCATACCTGATATGTCTGGATACTGAGGAAGTTAAGCAACGCAATCCTTGTAATTCCTCCTGACGCCTGTGAAACCGGGATGTGATGATTATGGTTCTCCTGGGAGATGTCTTAAAAAATTAACAAGGTCATTTTCTTAACAAAAATTTCCAACCCTCATTTCGACCAAGTAGGAAGGGAACAACGCTTTTATCTGCTGCTGACTTAATTGTCCGTGTGCCTGTTGTGGAGATGTCATCGTGTGCTAGCGGTGCCACTAACGCAGAGAGGTGCCTCTCAAACCCCTGGGAGGAGTAAGGCAGTTTCCCCAAAAGATCTTCTTTTTAGTGAAGATAAGATGGAAAGAGTAATGATGGAGACTAAACTGATAAAGGCAGAAATATCAGAAGGAATGGCAGACCAAAGCCAGAATTTTTAAAGCCGCATTAGATGCATCTTCAGAGCTCGAAAGGCCCTTCAGAAGAAGCTACCTACATCGCCAAGTCCTTTAATAGCAGGTGATCTTTTCTTCGCAGAAGAATAAAGAGCGCGGGGTTCTTAACCGAATGCGTCTTAAACGAGGATGTCTGGCAGCGTGAGTCAGGTTGGCCTCCCCAGCTCCGGACGGCACAGGTAGCCTAGAGAAGCTTGGTGTCACTGAACATCTGAAGGTCGGATGCAGGATTTGAGCCGTACAGAAACAAGTACTCCCTCCCTGATGCCTAAGTCCACTTTGTTAATAGCGCAGAATTACAATTGAACTAAGCTGATTAAGTGGCACGGTAGACTTGACACACAGAAACGGTGCTGTGAATCTGGCAGGCAAATGTATTGGAGGGGCAGTGAGGTAAAAAAAAAAAAAAAAATTGCAAAGTCCATCCAGAACTATGGTTTTCTTTATTTCTAAGAAAGTAGTAAATAAAAATGGAAAAAAAAAAAAAAACCCACCTGCTAAGGCTTTTCCTTTTTCAATGTGTCTAGAAAGTCTGCTTTTCAAGAAGGCAGCACAGTGAACTGGGAGGAAGTAGGATTTTATCTTCTATTTAACCAAGGAAGGAATGCAGGCATAACTTCAAATAAATTTGCTATTAAAAAAAATTACATTATTACATTTGAGGACTATTCTGAATTTTCTTGGAGTGATTTGCAGGTTCCATGGGACTGATCTGTATGTACTGTGCACATAGTTGAAAAGGGAGATAAATTCCTTTCTGTTAGTAATACAATCATCTCGCAAGCTATTTTTTATTAAATTAGACCTGCGTGACTAAATTGCTCCTGATGCCTTTTGTGGATGCTCCTAAATCATCAGCTAAATAGCAGCGGATCTGAGTTTGGCAAAAGGAAGAAATGAAGTTTTGGAAGATGATACTCATCGTTCCTGATAGTAATCAATCCGAATTTGATACTTGTATACAGTCTTGTTTTAAAAGCATTGTAATTATAGCAGTGCTACAAATCTTATGCTAATGGAGGAGGAAAAAAAAAAA